>DWHE01000387.1:0-10661 GCA_018247495.1 Satarupa nymphalis | reverse complement strand
TTTTTTTATTCTGTTTAATGATTATCGGAAGAATAATAGTAGAAAGGTAGCCGCTCGGACCGACGGCGCGGCGTGCCGGGGCGTGCCGGCCGGCGTCCGCACGCTCGCCTACACCCGCACGCTCATAAGAACACTTCATAAAACAGTTTCTGTATATTACACTACACAATTTACACATTTATATTAGGTTTACATTTTTACACAGCGATACTAATTGTTTTGTAGTCTTCATAGTTATACACTCTATATACTTCCCATCGCTAAGTCATTAAATATTGTCGCATATTAAGCATGTTTCTTTTTTTCTCTATACGAAACCCGAGGGGCCCGTTCACGAAATACTACGGTGCCCACGAATTCTTTACTTACTCTAAAACGAAATAATATTGAGGGACCCTATTTCGCGGCTTCCTCATAAAAAATATTCATACATAAATAAATAAATACATTTTATCCGGGTTTCAATCGGTTCATTTAACATGACATTAGCATTGAAACAGTAAAGTGGGCACGTGCATCATATGACAAACATGCCAATAAACGATTACATATTATTATAAATATCAACCCTTGCTGGAAATCGAACCCGGGACGGATGGTTTTCACAAGCGGGTACATTAAAAAACAGAGCCACAGAGGCGTCAATTACTTAAAGTACCGATTGAATACATTTTATATGCTTATCAGATATATTATCTGCTGGATAGAGCACCCATGAAATTCAATTATTGAAAGATATAGATCTGTTAAGTTGCAGATAGGCCATCCGAAAGTTTATCAGGAAGCAGCGAAACGGGCCACGAAGGAAGTACTTCGAAACGAATCGATATTAATATTACTTAAGAACTCGCATATTAGTCACAGTTAAATTTCCATTAAAAAAAAAATCTAACCAAATACACAACTAAGAACTAAGTTTCAAAAAAAATAATTAAACAATTAACTTTATAACATTTTCTTTTTAAAATATAAACGGTGTGTGCTTACAGGGCGCTTCAACTTCGCGATAGTTAAGAACGAAAAAAAATTTTTTTTTTCACAATAATCCAAGTTCAAACGAAGGGGAAAACGAACAAAAAAAAATAACCACAAATTATCTATAAATGCCGACAACACTGTCTTTTGTCTGGAATGACACTAAAGAAACACTACCGGTTTCGATACATCCGTTCTAAAACATAAAAAAGAAAATATAAATACGTTAGAATTCCGACGACCGTCTACGATCGAATCGGACGGACGTCCGTACGAGAATATTGTTAGTAACGAATTTAAAGTTTTAGAAAATTTACGAAAAAAAAAAAATTATGGCAAAACATTGGCGAAGCGTCGCCGATGACAGCTCTCCACGAATATTCATGATTTAATAAAGATCACCGTTTTAGAAAAAAAAAAATAACATGTACGAGCGGTCCAGATGCCGCCCGCCACCGATTGAATGAATGCAAATCTCGATTTCATTGCTACGATAATAATATTACAGTGTCCGGGGTCGTTCACTTGCAATCACTATTCGTAGCGCGCAAATTTGGACTCTAATTACACGCACGTACAGTGCATTTCACCGTGTTAGGATGTCACTGCGAAGCGTTACAACGAATCGAGTTATTGCAAAATTCACCGTACGCCACAATGATAAAGTCCAAATTTGAAAGTTAAACTAAGCGATGCAGTGTAACCCCCTCCTACGTTCAGTGCCGGAAGTGAAGGTGATATTTACATAAACAACGCACAAAATAATTAATTAATATAAAATATTATACGACATAACCATCTTAAGTATTCATTACGTTATATATATCTTTTTTTATTAATTTAATACACTATGGCATTGCAAGTTTGTGACTCGATCGCGGCTACACACAATAATTCATCTGGCTTGCAACAAATAACATTTCAATAATTAATACATATTATAATAACCAACATCTTAAGAGCACAGTGTTTAATATGAATACTGTCATAAGATTTCGGGTCAATAAAGAAAAGAACAGTGCATAGGAATCCTTAAAATATTTAGGGTGCGTTTACAGAATCTATCGTATGTACACGGTGTGTCTATAAACGCACCCGCGGTCCAGGACCACACGGTCACAGAAGTCGCGCACGAGTAGCATTAAAAACAAAAACTCATACACAAAGTAATTTAAAAGAGAAATAGAATTTGTATGAAAGTGCTGTGACGTCACAACTTCAAAGGCAAACGATAGCATTTTTGTAACTCATACGTTTCAATGAATTTTTTTTTCAAAACATAGTTTTTATGTCCAGTAACACATTTCAATTTATTTAAAAAAAAACCCATTATTCCACGATTCGGAGAGGTAGACTAAGAGATCCATATGAATGTAAAAAAAGTATATTCCATGTATTGTGCAAAAATATAGCCAATGAATAATGAACTAGCATTGCATAGAAGTCACTACATTAGAACGCGTACGAGGGCAGCGAGGAACATTATTACATCATTTACATATATCTTACACTCGTATGAACGATGCATGTAAAAAATAGTCGTCTCGATCGGCGACAGGAATCTCGAAAAATCAATTTTTTTTTATATATAAAGGCACAGTTTAATACTGTCGTTAAGGACCGTTCGTACCGAGACGACGTTCGCTCGAACATCGCTGACGTCACTTCTAACGCTTCCGTTTGGGGCGCGGCGAAATCCGTATCGGTTTGTTCAGTCCTTAAAGGTCGTCGCACACCTTTTAATTGCGAACCCGATTAGCGATCCAGTAATACAGCGTCATTTAAATTCATCGCTGAAGCGGAAACTTCGTAGTGCGGAATGTGCAGCCAATTTTTTTTTTGTTTCTAAATAAACGTTTGTCACAATCTTCAATATCGTACAATTGTACATTAAAGCTTTTTCTGTAATCAAGGGATCTTAATATTTTTTTTATTCATAAAACATTTACACACCGCTCATTTATAATTTCCGTATTGGGATTAAATCGAATCGATTAAGCGTAATGGAAGATCGTTTAAGGTATCGATTAGCACGCGAAGCGAGGCGGTGCTAATCGGATTCGGATTTAATATGTGTGCGACGACCTTAATTCGCTACAACGTACGCTACGTACCGGATCGCTCGCCCGAACACTCGGAACGAACATCCATCGGTACATCACATCTATCGTTACATCGGTCAGGCGTATTCGATAGATAACAACTACAGTGTTTAAGGCAGCTCCGTACGATTCGGACGAAGGGTTTTTTGGTTCCGCAATGAAGGCGCGCGAGGGGCGGGGCCAGGGGGGGTGTCCTCGCGGTTAAGGTGTTTTTGAGAATGTGTGTGTGTGTGTAGCCACGGAGAACACAGCGAACGCGGCCACTCCGCAACGATGTTAGAGGTCTCTGTGGACAAAATGTAACATTACATAAACTATAATATAGCGATACAATTGCATAATATCATAACTACGTTTGCTTTAACTAGCTTTCGTCTATTGGTCGAAATTTTACCATAATTATTTAAAGCAAAAAACCTGTTCTGTTTTAAAATAACAAAATTTTTAAAAATTACACTTAAATCTTTGTCTATTTACTTACAGATGATTATTTATTACTATGTAGAGTATGACCACGTCCAACCCTCGAGCCGTACTCGTACTCTCAAGGGCTAAGCAGATAAGTCAGCGCAGAGTCAGAGTAGACTCAGGATCGCGACGATCCTCTGTCGGCCGCGGGCAGGCTACGTCGCTACCGAACGCTGTTTACGGCAGGCGGAGAGACGTGAGCCGTGACGTTAAAGGGGTAGAGCGCGGAGCGTACCTACCTCATCCAGTGGTGCGATGTGGAATTATGCGAAGGCGCGGACGGCTGGGCGACCCTTTGCACTACCTGCAACAGGAGGATGCGATTACTTCATTTTTGTTTATGTATTATTTATTGTATGAATGTAGAGAAATGCTAACTTTACGTGGTCACTTAAGCGCATATTTTCGTTTAACGACTGTAGTGTAACTAGTATTTCACTCTAGAAACAAATCTATGTAGTAGCGTCGTATCGTTGTAGAGTTCAATTGTATTATATTACAATCGCGTCGTGTTCATTTGTAGCAATGTACAATATTAAATGTATTAATGTCGAAATATATTATAGTAGCATGTGGTTGCGTTTAAGTGTAGAGGCACGGTGTCGTTATAATATAGTGTAATGATGTGTAGTATCGTGTAGTACTAGTAGTAAGGTATAGTGTAATGGCGTCTTATTGCGTACAAGCATGATGTCGTTGTGATATCCTAAAAAGAATTGTGTTGTTTATTTGTAGCATAGTGTAATGTAGTTGTAGCACAGTGTAGAGCGGTGTAGTGTAGTCTTAGCAGTGTAGAGCGGTGTAGTGTAGTCGTAGCATATTGTGGGGCGGTGTAGTGTAGTTGTGGCACGGTGTAGTGGTACCTGCTGCACGAAGGCGCGCGTGAGGTGCGGCGCGGCGCGCTCGGCCAGCTCGAAGGCGCGGCGCAGCTCCTCGAGCGCGGCCGCGCTGCCCGCGCCGTGCTTGCGCGACACCTGCACCACGCGTACATTACACACGTGCACTTGATATTAATGTTACTATCTTTGAGTGAAACTGGATTTAAATAACTTAACAATTATTCTGTGTAAAGTCAGTGTCATAAGCGAAGAACGAATATATCCATCAAGGTGTTTTTTTTCTTTTCCGCTACTATTCTTCTTCATATTATCTTTAGTATCCCCCTTCCCCCATCCTTATCCGATTGGAATTTTTTTAAATTGGCATAAGTAGCAAACGTGCGCACAATCCATGATTCATGTAACCGATCTATATATATGTATATTATGTCATAGAGGCTTAGAAGGCAGAGTATATCAGAGACGGATAGCTGGATATCATACACGGGTAGGCGGGAACAAACGTCAAGAATACCGGAGTCGTGTCGGCGAGTCACTCCAAAGGGTCAGCTCGTCACAGTCGAAAGGCCACTGGTCGCCGGCGTTACGTACAAATGTTGATTCAAACACACACCTCGTTCAGCAGCGGATAGATGAGCTGCTGCAGGTAGGCGTGCCGTCGGACCTTGCTCTCGTCATTGTTCACCCCTCTGTGGTCCAGCGGGGATGCCTGGAAAATTACAGTATACAGATTAAATCAAACCAAAATGAGAATGTCACTGATTGGCTCTTAAGGGATGGGATTATTTAAAAAAAAATTGTAGGGTCAGAATAGCAGTGCCTCACAGTTGCTCCACGGCTCTAATAGTTGTGGTGGTGGTATTGACCTGGTCATAGTTGGACAAGTTCTTCTACCACTAAATTTATATAGATTTTATTTTTATCTGGCGATACGCTAAAGTGGTTTAATTTGTTAGCAGCCAAAGACACCGCCGACCAAATTAGATACTTTTCGGCTTATTAGCGCGGCTAAAAAAAAAACGGAACGGGCCCAGCGCTTTGTGAATAATTGACCATAATCAAATTAATCCTAAAATCCTACGGTGGGTTTACAGCGTTGTAAAGTGTAATAAAGACCTCTTAACAGCCATATTATAACATTGCGTGTTTACCATTCCAGCCTACCTACTATCTCGTACGTAAATACAAACTTTATAGGCTAATCCACCGAAAGGTTTAGTTTAGACGTTGCCTCGTATGAAATTTGTTAAGATTGTGAAAGAGATAACGGATGCGTTTGTACTGTTCTCTGTCTATGAAACGATAAACTTTCTATGTGTTACACAGATTTTTCGAGGCGTTTCGGTATTTTGTTCAGATATTTTACGTAAGGGCTTTTTATTACAAATTACGTTTAATTTAATGGGTTAAATTGAAAATAAATTTGTAATGATTATCTGTAAAATGACGAATGAAACTATTAAACACAAATCCAGGCCCGTGTTTCTAATTTTTCAATTGTAATATGATAGAACAATACTGAAATAAATTTTCCAACTAAAAATATTAACTAAACATCACATTGAAGGTAATCGCGGTAGCATGTATTTATTTTCCATTGTCTGTGGAACACTGTGCAGAGTAATAATTTGTTGTGTTGGTTAATAAGTGTACTCTCTTACGAATAGTTAAGGGTTACCATTATAAGAATTATCAAAAAAAAATCTAAATAAAATTCAAACACTTGTCCTACCGTATTGTAAAATGTTTATTTCTAAAGAATTCTTAACGTTTTCACATTTAGTTTGAGATAATCGTAGATGTTTGTTTAACAAATTTCTTGGATGTTTAAAATCAAAGTTTGTATGCTTATCGAATTTATTGCCGTAATTTGTTGCTTGCTTTAGTATGCGTAAATTCTTAGTCTTGGTTAGTTCCTTCGATTTGATTAAACAATAGATTTTAAATTAAGAAAGTATTTTTTTATCTGATAGTAGATACTTATTAGTTTTAGTTCAAATGCAAGCCCTATTGTTAATGGCGTATTTTCAAGAATGCAAGACACTTGTACAAACATGAGCCAAACTGTACGAGTGATAGGTCTTTGAACCTCACCGTTGTTTGCGGTTTTCCTAAAGTCTTCAGTATCTCTAAGGTAGCTAATACACTATTGCATCTATCTTGTAAACGCTTATACGTGTGCACTGTTTATAACGTAATCTTACGCGTTATATTTAGCCATCGAACCAGATGCTAGAGGTGGAAGAAGATAATATTTTACACATTCAATTAGAGCATTCTAGGTAAACATTTTTCAACTTACTTGGTAATAACAGGCTAAAGGAATTAATCGTTAATTGTGTAAGAACTGTAAAATTAGGTTGTGTTACCTCGGCACGGTTCTGTTGAAGCGGGGCTCGTGGAACGTCTTATTATATCTGGTTTTAATCAAAAACTAACACTAGTTGAATGTAGGCAGTTTGACATTACTTCACCAATCCTAGTTAATATTTTAGTGCTAATGTAAGTTTGTTTGTTTGTCTGTTTGTTACGGTTTCACATCTAAACCACTAAACCGATTTTAAAAATTATTTCACCAATGGAAAGCTACATTAACAGCGAGTATCATAGGCTACATTTTATCCCCGTATTCCTATGGAAAAGGAAACTACGCAAGTCAAACATCGGAGTGCTGCGCTAGTAAACAAATAAATAAACTCCACCTCGACAAAAGACGACATTAGCATTTTTTCTAAAAAAAAATACATTTCAACGATTATTCAACTTGTGTAATGTCAACAGAGTATGACAGAGTATGTCGATATAAATATGCTCCTAGATGCCTTTTCTTAGGACTGCGTAGTGCATAGTTGTTTAGGTTGCAATTGTGCTATTGTAAAGCAGTGATTAGCGCTATCGTCACCAAGGTGCTAATGGGTGTCCCTAGGTCCGCGCCTTGTTTCGTCACAATCCATCTAAGACGCCGGTTTAGTGCATGTTTATTTTTAGCCGGCAAAACTGGGTAAAATAATTTGTTTGCCATGGAAAAATATTTTACATTTCGTAAGCGACTTCATCGCAAAAAGAGGTCCTATTGTTTGCGAAAGCCAAGTTCCTGAGACACAGGTTTGTTTTAATTATTCGCGCAAATGTTTGCCTTGGTACAGCTGTTGCCGCTTATCTCATTCTTATCTGTCAAACCTTAGTCAATGCTGTGAGGCTCGGGCCATGAAAGGGCGCTTACAATTAACAGATATATTTTATTAGGACTTTTAGTTTTACCTCGAAATAATGGATCTTTTTTTTTAGTTTTGTTATTCAGTTTTTTGATGACTGCGTGGCTCGTTGGTTGGTTACCCTGAATGACGAGTAGTGGGCCTCGGATTCGATTTCCGACGGAGGTAAACATTTATTTGGCAGATAAATGTTTGTGCGTGTTATAATGTGTTATTATTACTTACCTGTAAGCTCGCCTATTTGTTTTTACGAATCGTTAAGTATACGAAGAAAAATTTAAATTGCACATGTTAAAACAAAAATAGATTTTATAATATTGATGTTATATTTCCGAAAGCAGTATTGAAAATTATTAACTCTGAATCCGAAAGCACTATAAAATAAACCTGAATAATACACCTAATGATGGATCTAACTCCAAACCGCTTACAAACTGCCACGGATATGCTCGAGTCGCTCGTAAATCGTAGGGATTTTATAGAGATGCAATATCTAAAGAGGGCGTAATAACAAATTATTCGTAGTTTGATAACGACCGAGCTTTATGTGGCTAACACTCGCAATTTAGATTTTAAATTTAGCTTTAGTAAGTTTTTTTACTTAAAATAACTTTACAATACCTTTTCTAATAATTAAAGATACTTGGTTACAGGTATTTTAAAAATAAAAATATATTTATTGTGTAACAAGTAACATTAACATTAATATATTGAGACAAGCCCCATTAAGTAATTATAAATAGGTACTTGTGTTGGTCGTCTCGCTCTTTGCCATTTTTTTTCACGTTTCCAAGTAAATAAAATAAATTAGAGAACAGTTAAATAAAAATAACTAAAAATAAAATAAAAGTTCTAAACGAAATGAAATGCGATGCTAGCCTGTTCTTGGATTTATATGAGTACTAGCTTTTACCCGCGGCTTCGCTCGCATTAAATCCCTTAAATAAATTCATAGATCTGCTAGATTTTCAAATTCTTTGACAAACAATCATATCTGCCAAAATGTTTATTTTGCCCTCCATAATTTTTTTTAAAATAAAAAGTATCCTATGTCCTTTATAATACCTTTGAGAATATGTGCACAACGTTTCATGATAATCGCACCAGTTGTTTGGGCGTGAAAGCCTAACACACAAACTTACATTGACATTTATAATATTAGTAGGGATATCTGTGTGTTTGACAGAGAATGAGTGTAAGGTAGTGCATATGTTAGGTTTATTGATTTTGATATGTATAAGAATAGAAAACGGAGTTGCAGTTTACCAGATGTTAAGAGCCCACTGTAGCGTATAACAACATGTGACTAATATCGTTATTATAGACCTTTTATGTAATTATGTATTGATCACTGACGTAGTCATAGCCATTACTCAAGTAACCCACACAAGCCAAACTGAAATATAAATCACCAGAGTTGCTTGAAAAGAGTCAGAAATAACACTGTCAACTATAACCAAACCGCAGTCAGTTATTGTCCTGTTCGATGTTGTTTCCATGATGAGGAATAATTTTGCTGTCATAATTTTCTACCATGATGTAGATTAAATAGCAGATAGGTAGATGAAACTCTATGCAGACGTAGATTGGTTAGTAGTTGAGTACTCCACTTGAGGTCAATTTATGGACATCCTCCCCTTTTCCCCTTCCCTATCTGGCGCCACTCCGAACATTCTTGTGCGCTTGGGATCAAACGGTTAGCCAGCGTCTTCGCGAGGTCATCACTCGGTCATCACTCGGTCTATCGGTCGAGTCACACGGTCATCACTCAGTATATCGGTCGAAGGCCGCCCTGTATTCTTCTTACCGAGACGCGGTCGAAATTCAAGGACTTATCGATCCATGTAGGTACGAGTAAATAGATTTTAATAGTTTATTGTGATTCGTTATGTTTACCGAGCTTCCATCTCGCAGGTAACATAATAGTTTCGAAACTGCATTGTTTATTTGATTTTAAGTGTTCTCGATTTGGTCTGTTAGCAGTGATGGCTATTAGTAATTTATGACTGTTAGCGTACACGAGTTTACTTCCTCAATTTCGCAAAGCGATATGGGCCGTTTGCCTTTGAACACACTTATGAGTAGTAAATCAGAAATTTTGGTTGTTTGACGTATGGCATGATATTGCTCAAGCTTCCCTACAAAACATACCAAGCTAATAAAAGCGTATTAAAAATATAACTACATTTTCTTACATTTACGTATTTTATTTAGCTTTTTATGGATTGGACATAAGTGGGATTGAAGTGAAAATAAATTATTCGACAGTATTATCAAAAATTGATTAAACTTTAAAGAAAATTACAAATGATAAAGAAACATTCTTAGTTTTTTCATAGCTTGATTTTTATAATGAATCAAGAGTAGTTTTATTTAGTTTATTTTTAACGATAACTGCTACTTAAATCTAAAGTTTTTGTTGTAAATCTTTGAACAATAAAATATTTGTTCAAAATCTAGAAAATTATTTCTATAAGATTTTTTAAATATATTTACACGCATTATATATTTACGTTGTCATGTTTACTTCTATTGTTACAATTTAAAAAAATAATACAATTAATTTAAAAAAATTGTAAATTAAATTGAAAATCTATAAATTGAATATTGAAAAATGTCATAGTTATCACACAATAAGTTATACTCATTTAAGTAAACTTGATGTGTGTATTCCGGACTCCTTCGTTGCTACTTATCTGTAAATCTTGATTGACAGCAGTATGACTCTAAAATAGTTAAAGTTGCCATTTAATTTGATAAACTACTAAATAATTATTAAATTTCGTTTTGACAGCCATCTTGCTCACATTTTAAATAGAAGTAAAAAATTTAGTTCTACATGTTGTTATGGTTTTTTTTATTGATAGAAAAGTAGCAACATGCAAGAATTTCAACCGGAATTAAGGGCAACTGCAGCACATGACAACTATAACTTACTTCATATTAGACTATTGTTCAATTCTAAGGATGGTTAAATCGATGCTACTCGCGAGGATTAGGTTGGTCGCCTTATATTTTCTAAGGGTGCTACCATACCTTTCACTGAGACAACTCGCTAGAGT
>DWHE01000386.1:0-10664 GCA_018247495.1 Satarupa nymphalis | reverse complement strand
CCCCTGGTGTTCGGGGACCTCCTGGCTCCGTACGAGTTCCCGCGGAAGCGGTCTGTCGCCAGGTGGTCGATCGTGAATATATCTGATGTGTAGCTAGAGTTCATACTTCATCACACTTCCATTGTTGTTATATACAAATACATAATACGCAAAAATACACAAGTGCCCGTGTATATGACAACTTTAATGAAGCAATATTACGACATTGCATATTAAATCTGGCGGCTTCGCAATGACCATGAGAAATTCTTTTGTTCCGAGTTGATAATGAAATCTGATGAGATAGATTTGTGACAGATAAGTATTGAATTGTTGTATAAATACCAGTTAGTTCATTATTTCCCTGAGGTAATTTTAATTTCACAGATCATTCCGTACTTCTATTTAATTTATTGATATTTATTTGAAGCGTTGTTCGTGTTATGAAGGTATAATTAATATGTTTTCGTGTATCTCGTCATGCTCATTTGCGAACTTAGTTTGGATGGAGTTGTAGGAACGATACGCATGCGCTCTTTTATGTGCCCATAAAAAACCGTAACGCCTAACGCTATACCGTTTATTGTTTATAACGTTGGGTAATGGGGACAGAGTGCAGATAAGTCGGTCACGGTGTTGGTATAGTTAGCGTCAAGGGACCGTTGTAATGATACTTATTTTTAAGGATACGTCGGTGAAATGCGCATCTTAATCTTGCGCCATTTTTAATTATTGTTTGAATTGTTGTTACTCCTTATATTTAGTACTAAACAAACGCAAAACCCATAAGTGCTTGTCCGGACATGTGGTCCTCGCCTAGGTCGTTAAGCGCACACGTGTACTCGTGTATGTGAGAGGTACATTGCGCAATTTATTGCGGAATCGCAGAACATTCTGGTTAGAAACTTTGTGGTTTTCATAGAGAAATCAGCTACAACTTACCACAATATTAACTTTATATACACTGAGATTTATTATAATTTTTAGTGACTCATCAATAGATTTAATAAGAACTTGTAAACAATCTTATAAAACTCGCGATTTTTCTATTTGTGCTACAAACCAGTCCTCCTATGATCCTAATCCTACCCAAACAAGTATTTTTAAAAAGCGCAAAACTTCTCTTCAATATGTAGTCTAAAACTGGGTGTCTAAAGACAGAATATTTTACTTTCAAGTTTTAAATTAAATTTCACAGGTTTTGAATTTAATATCATAGTGAAGATTCAGTATGATTAACGTGATTTTGAACGATTTGTCCCTGAATCCATTACAGTAATGTGTAATGGACCGAGGAACAAATGATTGTTTCCATTATGAACACTTGCCACGTAACTTGTAATGACCACTCCGCACTCCCGATGACATAAGGAAGTCTTGTCTAGCTAGAATGAATTGTCGCAACCACCAGTTAAATATAATTACTGCGTTCCTAATTCGCGATAGTTGAGTGGTTGCGCAACCGGTGTAAGAACCGGTTGATAACTGTCTGCACGGCGAGTACGGTTGGAGTAGGACCAATTATTACAAGAATTAGTTCTTCGTTGTTTGTAAACAGTACGTTACTAATATTGTATCGACGAAATAAGATGCGCTCACTCACTCTATGCGCGATAATAGTTTAATGATAATATTCGTACACGAGATAAATGTTTGACCTATCTTAATTAATTTCGTAAATTTTCGTAATTTATTTATGTGAGGAACAATAACAAATGGGCATGCAGTAACCTTGTAGTTAAGTTACGATTACAGGCCATGGTGTCATTGTTGCAACTGTAACAAACCAGAATTAGGACCATCGTCCTCTTCAAGGTCGGTTACAGTTGCATTGCTTCTCTTTAGAGCTGTATTGGTTGTACCACTACGAACCAACTAATTTAGTACATAATGGTTTGTATAGTTAAACTGTTGACCGAATTGTAAAATGTGATGTAATTGACCATCAGCTAACATAAATAAAATTATATGATATGACTTATATTCATTTATCAAGCTTCTTATAATTTTTTGTTGTTTGCAAATTATGTTAATTAACTTTTCGGTCATACGAGTATGTTGTCCACATTAGCAATGATATGTAAGTTAACCAATAAATATTTTTCAGGCATTTTTCCGACAAATTTTTCCTTCCTTCTGATTATGCCCATTGAGTTATTACGCTCTGTAGAAAGGTCACATGTGACTGTTACTTGGCTGCCTGCCACCCTCTTCATGTTGATCGTTACTCAAATGTTCTTCGTTACTGTTCACTTGATTTTCTGCTTCAATCTCCTTTGACACTGTTATTATTATGAGTTTCACGAGAGCCACAGAGTGTTGCTTTTTAGTTTCGAGTGTTGTTGGCCGTCCGCCATTTTTCTATTGTATTTGTGTCTCGAAATCCAAGCTTCCTGATCCGTTTCTTTCGTTAAATTGTTTTTTCCTCCAACTCCGAGTATTTTTACCTAACTCTTACGACTTTCGAAAATCGTTATTTTTATTTAATTTTTTGTACATTTAATAAGCTCTACTCGACGTTATATGTTGGCCTAAGAGCCATAGTCATACGTGCTGCAGATATCAATTCTATTTCTAGTTGTGCTTCATAGAGAATGATAATATTATTTTCCAACAGTTTCCTCATGTGCAATGTGTATTTAAGAGAAAAACAAACTAAACTAACTAGCTACCCTTTGCTGTGTCGGTTGCGGGTTCAGTGGCATGTTAAATCAACTTACACTATGCAAACTGCTTACAATGTAATTGTGTGTCGTAAGCGGATTATGAAGGGTTTTTTGTGTTTTTTTAATAATATAAAAGTAGCAAACGTGCATGCAGTTCACCTGGTGTTAAGTGACCACTGCAGCCTATGACAACTGCAACCAATCCCAAATTTCGCCATTGTGTCCAGCTCAGGATCGATCACAGCTTCGTTGCTGCTTCTGAAAACTAAGTTGGACACCTCCTATCATAGATCCCGTGCCGCCCGCCACCCACACCCTTTAGATTAAAACACAACTTGCAAGAGTTGCTTCACAACAGAAATATATGTGACACTGTGGGCTGATTTTACTACCGCTATTATATTATTATTGCGATTTTAAGTAATGTTTGTAGTAAATGACTAGTTTTGTATTACTAGTGTTCACAATGGGCCTGTATATAAAAAACTGTTAGGTCGTATGGTCTTGTAGTATCGTGATTTAAGTAGCATGTCGTATCAGCTGTACTAATCGGTTTGTGTAGTATGCAAATGTGTGACATAAACGGATTGCGGACTTACTGAGCTAAATAAATACTGTTCAGACTAACTGGGCTTCGCAGGCTTGCTTGAACAATTTGTTTTAAAGTCGTTTATCATTTGTCAGTATTATTTGACATCCTAATTCTTTTTTTAATCATTTTTCTTTAAACATAAACAACTTGAGACAAAATTTTGCGGGTAGTATATAGTGAGTAACAGATATTCCAGACCAAACTCATGTAATTTTAGGACGCTTCTTCATCCTGTTTATGGTCAAGCTACTACCTACTATGGCAATCTCTTGGCACTACGATGTACGACGCGGAAGCTGCGGTTGGATGGACCCAGAAATTTCTTATTGAATTATTGATTTTTATCTAAATGTAATTTTCAGGTTTTCGGAGTATGAACATGTTTTATTAAGGTGTCTAAGGTATAGTTAGTACCTACTCGACTCGATAAATAGCACCTCTATTATTCAATAATTCCAATTTACTTACCTTATATTTCACCTGATTCACTAATTTTCTCGTTAATGAGAAGACTAGACTTTGACAACAACAATGCACTGTCACATTTCTGATAAGAAATAGGCAATTAATTTTTTGTACGTATTTTTTTCTGTACGCCAATGTACGATAATAAATGTTTCCCTCTTTCCACTGTGGCCAAGGCCAGTAAGCCTTTATACGAGTCACGAGGAACGCTCTGTCGTAGATAAGTATTTATTGATTCAGTAACATTATGGTAACTGCAGACATTCATTGTTATTCTCCACACACATTAAAAATGATTTCGAATATGGGTTTATTTCAAAGTTTCTATGTTTTCGATTTCGAGAGAGATTTTAAAGCGTTCTTAATGATTAATATGATTTTTGTTGAAAATATCTTATATTTGGCTTTACATGTTAATGAAAGCCTCATAGTTAGAGGTTAGTACACATTGGTTTGGATAATTTGTTAGAATCGACGTTTGCCTTTCAAGAAGTATTTTTCTTAAATCACAATCATAACTCAGCCACGTGTTACCACCGTGCAGTATAGCAAAATGGTAGTTATTGACTGAGAAATATGAAGTAATGTGGCGTGTGAACATGTTAAGGAGTTGTGACCCTGTAACTTCACGAAGCCTTTAAACGTTACGTAATTTTCCGTCGCGACACGTCCAAACAACTGATCTTGTATATAAAAGTATTTCATGTCAACCGATTACTATTCATGTCGACGTATTTGTTACGAGACATTATTTAAAATTTAAGTTATTTTAAAGTAATACTTGCGATGATGTTCATGTTTATCTGCAAACATCAAGTATATAACTAAAAAGCATGTATTTTTACAGACAGATTTTTGTAATTAACATTAAAAAATATACTAACTACAATTTTTTTTCGTTTGTCACCTTCAACGTCAATGATTATTTCATGATATATAAATGTTCTGCTTCTACAGTATCTATCTATGAAACAACATTGCGTTGGTTCAAGTAAACCGTAAAAAATTATGAATGTAAAAATGAAATCATTAGTGGCATAATGAATTATTATCAACCCATCTCATGTAATATAACTTCTCAGGAAACAAAAATTCATTGGAAGCAAAATTCCCTTCAAAAACCTGCAGACCGCCTGAAAGCTAACTTTACTCACAATAGACCGCTACGCATAACATATGTATTCCTTTGTCGCTGGCACTAAACACACAAAGGCTCCACCACCAGGGGCATGTTGCAAACGTCGTGAAAAGCTTACAAAGATCCCTAGTCGGAAACAGAGCTTTTATTAAACGACGCATATTTATAGACCAAATTCAGAAGCTGCTAATGGATTCTTTAGAAGGAAAGCATGTTTCAGTTGAGTTTTTTTTGTGCAGTCGAACGTTGAACACTAGCTTTGTTTAATATTTGAAGACCCTAAAGTTATTGCAATTTACTTAATACAGTAATGAAATTATTGAAGCATCAGACAAATAGAGCTCGTCACTTGTACGCTCGAGGTGTTTTGTTACATCTTATTGTCAAATATGACGCTTAAATACCGGAAACAATACGGAACAATAAAGGAGATTCTTGAGTAAATTCATCAAATTTCCGTAACCAATTTAGTGTTTCCTCTGCCCACACTTGTTTCGTATCAAGGAAGGCTCTGTACGTCTTCGAGTGGAGTTTAATGTCTACAGTCAGTCCGGTGTCGTCTTTTTCATCTGATCGCCTTTTATTACCTTCACTCTTCATGTTATCGGACGTTTTGCAATTTTATATTTATGATGTACACCAAAAAGATTCGATCTGGTTAGTTGTGTATATATGTGAAGAAAAAAATATTTCTCTGTTTTTATTTCTCTTTAGAACCAGGAACGTAACATCCATGAGAGCTTTTTAATGTATTCCCTTTGATGTTTTCTAGATTTACATGTATTTTTGTACGTATGTTTTTCTTAAGGTTTATTTTTGTGGAATGTCAAACCTTGGCTTTAACGAACTAAAATAAAATTAGTCTTAAACTTCGTATAAGAGGTAAGGAAGCTGCAACTTAAATTATTTTTAATCAGTGTGTAAAACAAATAGGGTCAAATAGGTAGGCAAATTCAAAGCAAATTGTGCAGGATCGTCTCACCGACTGTGTTACGCTGTCATGTAGGTAATACTGATACGAAAATATCTTATTTTGATTATCAACTTACAATGACATCATTAATTTTGCACATTTCTTTGTCCCAGGCACGTATTCAATATAAAATACTCTTACCTAAACCAGCCGTCGATATGCAAATAACAGTATTGTATCCAATGTTTGCACGAATCAATATTAATCGCATTTGGGCACTGGCCTTTATTCGGAATCTCGTATAATTTAATTGGTGGTCATACAAATGCCTTCCCAACTTAAAAATATTTATATAATATAACTTTAATTGAATATAACATTTATTATTTTGTTATACCTAGTCGTCTTTTCATTTTCATAAATATTCATACATTTTGTAATGTTCGTAGCATATGAAATTGGCAATGTAGTTAATAGTATTTTGTTTGGCAAACGTGGTGTTCCAATTTAGTCCTGGGATGATATACATATCAGTAACTTAACTTTTATAGAAAATATTTATTCGGATGAGAATTTGATTTAGTAAACTAGGGACGAAGGAAACACCTCCAAGTATACTAAAATACAACGAGAGCGTTTATGTGATGCCGACGGTAGTTTGAAGTCAAATTACGTCCATTTATATTATAATTGATATTCTAAATTAAAGGAGACAACTACCTACATTTTAACATACGTTCAATATTTAATTCAACATCGCTTAATGTTTTAATGAGAAAACGACCGTGTTGGAATATACAAATGGAAAGTTGAAGAGTCACGCTAATGCGGGACATGCGGTATTTCTGCTCACTCAATTAACATTCAGTAATTTATGAAGGAATCCTAATAAGCATGTCGTAGGAGAGAAGAATCTTGAATCGATTAGCATTTTCTAAGCTGCTTCCCAGTTTTTATAGAGTGAGATGCTTCAGTTTCTCTCGACTTATTTGTATGATGGAAGTGGAGACGAATAACCTTTTAGAAACCTTAGTAGATATATAGATTTACTGCAAAAATTTATTAATATAAAATTCAATTTAGTTTATTATTAACCAAAGGACCATCCACATGACATGACACACTCATTACAATGACTTATAGCAAGATATTAATCTTATTTTTTAACTTGATTCGACACGAATATTGGCAGCCATTTTTTCATGTGATTGGTTTTGTTTTCCAAATAATACATTTCTTCGCTTGATAATGCGTACCTAGGTGAAATTTACACTACTCTCGTTAGAATCTAATCCTTTAGTAACTTACTAAAGGAAAGATCATACACAGCTTGCACAGCTATATTAACGACTGTCTAAGTATTTGTTATTATTATAGATCAATTTACTTTGTAGTGCCGTATAAAACCAATGCTCACAAGCAACGTTGTTAAATTTATTTTCACTTTCTCATCCTCTCTATCGTGTGCTATAATTTAATGTGCGTATTTAAGTCATTGAATGTACTTTGCTTGCTTACAGATTACTATTATCATAATGTTTTATATATTGACAACCCAATCACATTTTTTGTGTGCCTCGTCACTGTCCTCAGTCGCCAGTGCAGTCACGCAGTGTTGATTAAGTACGTATATGATCCTGGTATGCTAGTTATATTATATATTTACTTAAATCCGGAATGGTAGATGGTTTCATTTTAATTTTAGAGTTATAATAAAGATGCAATATTTGACTTTCTTTTTCTATGTCTCGTATGTGACAATTTCTTTTATATTTTTTAAAGTACTTATAGTGTACTTTAAAGTTTGTTGAATTTATGTAAACAATATACACTGGTCCGCAAGTCACATTTTCTCCATACGTTCAAATTTGATTGTGTCTGTGTTCGACTTTAGATGATGTGCAATTTGTAACCAAGGTTTTAGGTCTCTACGGGCCTTAGCAACAGAGTAGACTGCATTGCCATTTAATAACACCATTGAATGAAAACATGAACTGCATATCATCGTTTGCATAGTCAAATAGAGCTAACACACGAAGTTGGACATGAATTATGTATCAGTGCCAGAGCGCTTGCTCCGTTCTGCATTTGCGCCAAGGTCGTGCATTCATTTCGGCGCCATATTTGTTTTTTCTTCCTTTTCTTAGACATTTGACGTCATGTGGCCTTTTTAGTAATTATCCCACACATTGAATCATCGTCGATAGCCGCTAAGTGTGCTGCCAGTTTAAAACTCTTTAAAACCTGTTTAAATCCTTTCTTCCATTAAAGGATTTTTTTTAATACAACTCGAATTTTCTCTATTTAATACATTTTTAACAATTTTTAGCTTTTGACGTTATTTGACTGGCTTTGGTTAATAACAAAATATATCGAGATATCATTAATAGTAAACTTATCTTTCCAGTCATTCTCAAGTATCATAATTTTACATGTTTAAATACATCCAATGGTGCATTAACTAACGTATATTACTTATTGGATTGCCAATAATAAATATTGTAAATCAGTAACACCTTGCTGGAAGTCAATGTCAGCTGAATCTGCACTCAGCTGCACCTTGCATAACGCAGCGCTTGCATTCCGGCAGCTGGGCCGCGCATTGTCGTAAAACAAAAGCAAGGGCGCGCCTCTCCTCCGAGCATTGAACTCCGATCAGTTGGGAAACAATACAGAAGCTTTTTTGTGGCTTTCTTTCATCATAGTTCACCTCACGTTTTGATACTTGGTGCATTTAGTACTTCACATTATTAATATTTTTGAATTTGCCGTTAGATTTTATCAGTTTATAATTAGTAGACATTGGTACAAGATGCACATGTACCATACACGATGCGTCGCAACAAAATCATCAGAAATAGGGACATTATTGACCAACCGAAATAAAAGTTGAAGAAAGAGCCTGTATCTCCCCTATTTTTTATATCAAGCAACTACTACTTATTGTACAAAAAATATTTTATGTGCGATTTTCAGGACAATCAACGTACAAGTTCTTGTCAAAGTTACAAAAAAAAAACGGACGCACTAACGGACAAATCATTCAAACGTTATCGGTGAAGGTCGCTTCTACGCCCGCAATAATAACCAGCTGATTTAATCACAACTGGGACTGCATGTATATGAATGTAATATGTGCGTCGCGTAGTGTCCTGTCATATCGGAGTCAAGGTGAACAGGGTGCGATTCAAACAACTAACGTTAATAACACATAAAATTGACTGAGAAAACAAATAACAGACGCCTTGAAAATTCGAAAGTAGCTAGCAAGTTTTATGAACACAGTTTATTTTAATTAAATTATTGATTTACAAATTAATGCTACCGTTACTGCAGCTATTAAACCGTAACTGTAAAGATATTATAACTGTATGTTTTAGGAAACAGGCACATCATAAGAAGTATTTAATTAAGTTTTTAAACTGGCGGGATGGAAATGCCTTCTAACGCTTATCGAAGCACGCCTACTGTAGGCATCATAAAAGTTTAACTTACACTTTACTAGGGCTTCGTAAAATATTTCCACGATCGAGCTTTTTCTCTGTCCACCTGGTTATACATATATTTTTAGGTATTGATCGCGTTCGGAATGCCTCGTTTCCTGTTGTTCCAAATCCTCTATGTTGAAAAACCCAGTTTTTATTTGTATTTTGCAATATTAGTTTTTTTTGTCGTTTCATGACAATAACTATTTTTTCTTTTGTATCTAAGAGCATTTCTTTATACAGATAAATTAAATTAATACTTATGTAACAGTAATGTAACATTAAAACTTAGATTCAATAATGCTTATAATTTCCGTTTTTATTAAAAGTAGATATTAGATTTTCAAGACACGTATTTATTAATCCAAAATGTTTTCCGATGACGAGCGTCATTTAGGATCTCAAAGGTTCAGTTCTCATTTTGATAAAATTACTATTTAAGTTATTTTTTATTTTAAAGTTGGGTTTACAGATATTATAAATAGCTCGATATCGCCGACATATCGCACCGCGCACTTTCCCCTGACTCATTGCAACCTCCTCGGCACATCGGGCTCAGTGAATACTGATGCACGCACACGGAATGACCTCCAAGCGTAATTTATGCACTTGGCAAATTCGTTCGTGGTAACTTGTGAGTCCCCACCAGGGATTAGGTCGTCTCTTCGCAGTATCCATATTTCATTATTCTGAGCACTTGCAATCAATATTAAAAGATTATCTGTCTACATTAATTTGTGTACCAAACATATTTTTTTATAACTTCAAATTAACGCTACTAACAACTTGCGTTCATTTACTATTTTCGCTTTTAATATTTGTTGGACATAAGTATTATCCTTTTAAAATTAAAAATCTATGTTTGTTTGTTTGATAACAATTAATTTATGTTGACACTTGGGACTTGAAGCCGGATACACCATTTTTATCTCATTGTACATCTTCCGCTAAGATTTGTACACCGAAGAACTGAGGGCATATTGGCTTGGAACGTCATATGTGTGATATTAATTTCAACGTATTCTATGCTAGATGTTTTTTGAAGGTAACCTTGAAGGTGATGCTAAGGTTTTCGCTTCGCCGCACATTTTTTATCATTGCATCATATGAAACAATTAAGCTGAAAATTCCACGGCTATCGCCACGCTATGTTGGCGGGCACCATTTATCACCGTTGCGTGCAATAAAATTAGTACACAACATTCCATCATCTTGCCCTCGTTTTGAGATAAAAGATGTTAGTAATCGTTAAATGCATAAAATGCCTTATCAATATACGAGTATGTAAGCATTTATTTTTAAGAATGTAATGCGTGCTACATTCCAATAATCTTTTGCCTTCCTTTATTTTAACTTGGGTCCTGTTATCGAATCACATCGATCCTGTCGATCTCATCTTAGGACGTAAATTTCTCCGGTGACATCA
>DWHE01000385.1:0-10665 GCA_018247495.1 Satarupa nymphalis | reverse complement strand
TATTCATACTTTTTACTCGCCTACCAGTAATTTCGCGTGAGAACCAAAATTCGCTCTTTACGACTCTTACAAAAGATCTAATAGATCTCACAATGAGGCGTCGATTTGGCAGACACAATAACCACAAATTTTTGGAAATTTTCATGGGCTACAACGGACATTTAATATCAGTCGTACTACCCGTTTTGCTAATCATGAATATGTACAAATAAGACACTGTCGAACCTAACAAGCTTGAAGGACCAGAAAACACTTCAGATGTTTCTTGATGAGGTAACCGATAAGATCTAACGGCCGCTACCGTTCCTTCTGCTCCACTAGATTTGCGTCACAGCGACGCGAATCGCATTATCATATAACGTGCGCGCACTGACATGCGACGTATATGATTTCTAAATGAAAATGATACGGAAATATTTCTCCATACAGCTCCTTGATTTACGATTTGCACAAGTTATGTAATAGTGGTTTAAAATCGTAGTCTTTAGTATTAAGATGACGTTGATAATTATCGCTAATTTAGCAGGATAATTAAATATTCTGACTTATTTTTGAAAGGTCAAAAAACTTAATTTCAATTTTTATTTCATAAGAAAAATAGGCGTGATTTGAATAAAATTGCCTTTTGTGGTAAACAAACATTTACTCAGTGTATTATTTCCGTATCTAACTACTTCTACTGAAAAGTCTACTCTTTGGCACAATAATAAAAATAAATATTTTTTTGTCACAAAACATTGAAAAACTTAAAGAAAAGAAAAAGATAGAAGTTATTCAAACTCTTTATCCAATGAAACAATAACGTAGCCTAAAGATTAAAAATGGAATCATATTTATTAAGTTCGAGCCTTTTTTAAAACAATGCAACTAAACTTCAATTTATACATTCAATTCAATTAAAACTGTCATAGATGCGATGAATCAATCCCAAGACGTCATACATTAGCATAACAATGGTTCATTCAAGATATTTTCACGGTAGCGATAGAAAGTTGATTATTTGTAGAGAACGCGTGCGTAAATCCTCTGGAGAATAACTTTATATTTATTTTAAGTTATATATGTCTTCGTTCTTATATTTCCAGAAATATCCGACTTCTAAACATCGAATAAAATGTAGATATACTAAATTGATTCATAATTATTCGTGAATACTACGACTTACTTAATTTGGAATTATGTAGGCAGACTAATCGCTAGATTGTTGGACAGAAAGGCGAGTTCCAGTTGTCGATCGAACATAAAACGTTAACAATCAACCACCCACGGAATTACAAGCAATGTTCTTATCTCAAGCTAGTACATTCTCTCAACAATTGTTGCAGCTAAAAAAACAGTATAAAAATGGAAATTCTTATATTTTTAAATTTCATCAAAATTTAAATGTATTACATACAACTATTTACTAACTCTAAACGTTCAATTCGAAGTAAAGAATTATTAGAGCTATTTAAAATTTACAATTAATAATGAAGCTGAATTGCAAAAGCAAAAAGTTGTATTGGATAGAAAAACGAAATAAAAACATAATCGATACTAATGCTACATAAATATAAGAGAATTCTCGACAAAGAGCCCAATCATTGGCGAAACTTGTCCAATGTTCGAAGACCGTCCCAAATCTGGGAACTAATCTATTTTGCAAAGCGGATGACTCACAAAAAGCAAAGTCACTTTGTTATTACGCTGTGACTAACACTGCAATCACTGTACCTCGTTATTTCGAACATTGATTAACAAATCGATAGTATCGTTACGCATTATCCGCGACGGTTATATTTCAGTACATCAAATTAATTTTCCGTCCTTGTTACTCTTCGTATAGAAGAAAAGAGATACTCGAGAAACAAATATCAACTTAAAAGACAGATAGCCGCATTTAGTGTGGGAAGATAGCAACAATGAACTCTACCAGTCATAGTTGTTACGATGATAACAAATCATTTCTAAGTAGAAGACAAACGAAGCGGTAGAAGAGACTTTTGAAATCAAACTTTCCGAATGGGCTTTTATATTTAAACATTTCATTTAAGAGTAGTCTGCTTAGGTTATTAAAATAGGTAAAAGTTGTGGTGTAGTGGTAGAACTTATCCAGAGGCGCCTGGAAAGACCACACTTACTTCTGTAAAACAATTTCTGAAAGATGCGTTTCGATTTGAAGGACATAGTTATCGGTTGGTGCAGGATAAGTGAGGATGAAGACGTCCCAATTTCAACCTCACGACTACCATCGCAGCTATGAACGTATCTTTAGAGGACAATGGTCAAGTTCGGTGTTTTCAAGTTATGGTCGTCATAGGCTGCTGTAATCTCTTATACGGAGTGAACTGATTGCGTTTTGATAAACGAGGAAATCGATAAAACCAAAGCCGAATAAAGTTAACAATCTAGAAGATATCTAAATTTGACCAAAGAATACGTATTCCAGCCTAAAAGGGATTGGAGGCGTTGCGATGATTTAGTCACGCAAATAAAATTTATTTCAATAGCATTTAGAT
Organism: Satarupa nymphalis; assembly: GCA_018247495.1. Taxonomy (NCBI): domain Eukaryota; kingdom Metazoa; phylum Arthropoda; class Insecta; order Lepidoptera; family Hesperiidae; genus Satarupa; species Satarupa nymphalis. Next base: position 8,167 of record DWHE01000385.1, on the reverse strand, counting down.
ATATTCTTTGTTCTGTGGTTAATTGAAACAAAGCATAGTGATAACAAAGAGCGATTCTCCAGTCAATACCTAAAGCGGGTGAACATTTTTGCATGCAACGCCCCGCGCGGTGCATACGAGGAGGTGCCGGCGAACGGAAATGGATACAATCGGCGGCGTATATGGAATGTGGACTGGTATGTATTAATAATAATAATTGTGCAAGACGAGCGCAGGGCCGATAACCTGTAGTATAAAACTAAAAAAAAAACATTGATTTTATAGAATTGATTGTTAAGCTGGTATTTTTGAATAGAGCCGTCGAAGAATAAGTTAATTCTCGCTTTAGACGCAATCCATATCTATACAAGAATCATCATTATCGTTTCAGCGGAGATGCAGAAATGAATACTGAAAAGCTTCTTGTTAACGTTAAATTTCTTCTTTTAAGGTTTTCTTTTTAAGTTAGCAAAGGAAAAAAAATATTTTCATTGAAGAATGTTTATGTTTTTTTTTACTTAACCAGACCCCAGAGAAAACAAGATTTCGCGCTATGCCGTTCGTTTCTGCAAATTGTTTAAATAACTGCAAATAACTTTGCCGACCAAAAAATAAGCCTAAACGCAAATAATGCCCAAGGTTAAGGGCAATACCCTTTATGTGCATTGTCAGTATCCCGTTGTCGTTGATTAATTTGTTAAATATGCCTGCTATCTTCCAGGCAAGTTGGATTTCTGAACAAAGAAAACGAAGACATGCGGCATTTAAAAAATAAAAGCAAGCATACGTAAAACATATTGTAATAGAATACAAACATTTACGTTTTTGAAAATTAAAAACACGCAAACAAAGACGAAAATACTGCTTAGGTACGATAATATTCTCCCTTGTAAGTTTTCTTCGTAGAACGACAACCCTAGCGGTGTTACGGCGGCGTCATGTTACCGCCGAGTCACCATCAAGGCTGGCCTGTCTCGACGGTTTTATTTTTAAGGCAATAGATAGCCTACTGTATTCCTCCTTTGTTTAAACGAAAACCTATACATTATCGCTCGGGATTATTTGGTTACGCATTTGTGATCGACTTCGAACAGGACAATTGAAGGTTTTATTTTAACATTTTGATAAGTGACCAAGTGTTTCTCATATCCATAGACGATAACATGTTTGCTGGTTTTTTAGACCATAAAAACTTAACATGAGACCGTTAAGGATAAAAATCTATTGATCTTGCCGGTGAACACAAAGAACAAGTACGCGAAAGGCTTTTAACGATGATATTATCAGTCTCCTTGAAGAATCACATGTCACAGGCCACTTGAAAACTTAGAAGGATCTTCAGTAGAAGATACAGCGGGGTTTATATTTATGGGAGATATATGAATTATCGGTTCACGCTTGGTATGGAAACTATTAAAATTACGTAACGTAATCACGAAAGATGGAATATCAGCTAGATCAAGCAAGTAAATATGCAGTTCCTTTGAACGATTGAAAACTGGATCAATGCCTTGTTTTTATGGGTTTCGTACATCTGATGAAACACCGGCACCCTGATTAGAAATATTTCAGTCTATTTTCTCCAAATAAATTTGACGGAAAAGGTTAAAGTTTGGTCATTACCCGTTAGATGTTAAATGATACGGTAACGGTTGGTAAAAAAATTAGCTTATTCTTAACTCTGTGTACTTTTAATGCATAGATTATTTACATAAATTTTTTACCCGCATTCGAATTTTCTGTATCACGGCGTGACATCCAAGACATCGCAATTGTCACAAAACCGGGACTATCACTTGGGAGCCCTTGCCGGTTCACGACCAACAGAGAAGTCACAAAAGTACGTGGGCTGTACATTTCGCATGTTAGCCTGCGAGGCTCCATGCCCTACGAAACGAACCACAAAAGCTGAGACACGGCAGGTGGTAACACTACTTCCATTGTTTAAGTACCTATCCCAAAACTGCACAGCCTACTCATTCGTAATTGTTATTATCAAACCCACAAACCGGATGCATAGGACTATACTTTACGCCATCTGTCGTGTTCCCGGCGCCATGTTGGTAGCGCTTTGGGTTTTTTTTATGGTTACGATCGACATTTGCCGGGCTTATCAGCACTTGAAATTAGATATTTACAGCTCTAATATCGATTTAACATTTATAGTAAGCATTCGATCGGGTGTTCCTCTTTCGTTACTAATAAAATAAAATTGTCCAAGCGACCGGACCAAGTCTTGGATCATCATTAATTTGATATTGCTAATACATTGATAAATTGTTATGGCGGTAAGAAAAGTTAGAAAATTTATCGGTTTCGAGACGAACGCGTAGAAAATCTCGTTTTGAGGTTTAATTGTTACTATTGAGAATAGTTACAGTTATGTCAGTTTTCGTTTGGTACGATGATCGGAGAACGTTATCCGATGAGCGCCTTCGGCACTGCAACGTAAAGGACTACCTTGAAGCATATTGATGTGGATCGAATCTACTTCCCACTTCACAAACCATTTGAGCATTGGCTGAACTAATAAGGATTGGTTTCTTGAGAGCGTAAAGGATTTCCGGCCATTTGTCCTTACCGGTATCGCTACGAAAGCCATCGTCATTTGCTATCTGTCGCTAGATTGATTTATCTACTGTAAAACGGCCGTTATCTTACGAAAGCCTAAATTAAACGATGTACCCACTTTTGATTAACAATAACTTATCGCCGTACAACTGAGCTATGAATTTGTATCAAATATTAAATTTAATGATCCACTCTGAACACACACACTTCAACTATTCATCATTAAATCCTTTTACATTTGTATGTTTTAATTTCAGTTATAGTATATTTTAATATCAGTGTGATTTCTGGTATTGGTGGAAACCAATAATAAACCATAGTTATTTGGTTAGTGTTGGTTTGGTTAGTGTGTGTAGTAGCAATATTTTTTGTGAATCTTTTTTATTAACCAGAGTAGTAAAAAGCATATAGTTCACCTAGAGTTGAGAGACCAGTATAACCTATGCAAACTATGGCAATACCCAACATAGGTCAATCTTATAATAGAGGTGCATCTAAGGTCAGAGTGGATGCCCTTACATGTATTGGGCCTTCCAGCATCCACATCCTTCAAATTGCAACTCCAATCAGACAAGTTATAAGCAGCAGAAACAAATTTCCATGTACAAAATGTAGTGTGAAGTTCCACGACTCAACAAGCATATATATACAAATTTGTTTCTGGCTATGTACCTACTAAAATTAAACAATGTTAAAGTTTACTTATTACCACTTAAAAATTGAACAAGGAACCTACCACAATACTCATCAGAATGGATACCTGTAGGCTGACCCAGTACATAAGTGTTAATAATATTGTATGTATGTTGTGTTTTAAGGGTGGTAGAACCTACCCAGGTTCAACCGGGTCAGTACCACCACCACACCTATTTCTGCCGTGAAGCAACTTGCGAGCTGTGTTTCAGTTTGAAGAGTGTGGTTGCTGACATGCTTTGGATAAATGAGGCGACACATTTAGTCCTCAGGAGTAGCAACACAGTTGTGACCGATCTCGAGATGTATAATGGTCCAACTCGAGGTTGGTTGCAGTTGTCATGGGCTGCAACATTCACTTAAGACCAGATGAATTGCATGCCCGTTTGCTACTCTTATAAAAATAAAAATAAATTAAAAAAAAGTATTGAGTTTCATTGGATGCACAGATTCACTATTATTTTACCAAGTAAGGAAACCTGACTGAATAATGCTTCCATTTAAATGCAAGTATGGAATAACCAAGGCATTTACATGTAAACAATGTTCTGGAGGCTAAAACTGCTTTTAAGATTGACTTAGTTCCTTGTTTATATCTAAGTAATTATTTAAAATAGGAAAAGGTAATGTCCTCTTTTTGTGTCATGGTTAATTTTATTGGTATTAAAGACTGGTAAATTATCACTAGACCTCATATAAACATACTTTTGCACTAAAATAAACATGCTCCATGTGTACCTATGGTCTACTTCCAGCAATTTGGTCCAGCATGAAGTTATAGTTGTTATTTTTTATCAATTTGATTGAACATTCCAAAGCTTTTTGGATAAATTCCTTTTGTTTTGCAGCTAGAACCATTTATTTTCAACCTAACCACATAATAATGTCCTAATAAAAAAGTAAGATAGAGTTCTTAATTTAAATTTAAACTAGATTGCTATACAAGGCATGCTAACCAGTAAAATCTCTGATTATACAGCTCATTGTTTTTTCTAAATATGCTCATCACTTTGTGGAATTATAGTTGATAAGGTTAGTCAAGCAGTTACATTTTCACAGAAAGTTATTTTAGGTAAATGACTCAATATATTTTCCTGTTTGTTTTCAGAATAGGCAATAATTGACTGTACTACGTGACTCAAGACATGAATTGTGTCAAATATCACATAACAAATTTTTATAATTCAAATCAAATTAGGTCGTTTTAGAAATACTCCATTTAAATTATTAAAACAAAATATCATAAAAAAATTAGTTTTATTCTGTGCATTTAGGCTGTAATAATGAAGAAATTGGAATACTAGAATGAAAGCGAGTGAACAGAAGCCAACGGGGTCAAAAAAAAACAAAGACCGTTTCAAGACCGCAACTATGTCGGCGATAACTGTATGACACCAATTTATATCGAAAGTTTCAATAAAAAGCACTCATGCGGCACATTGAAGTCTTTGTCCAGTACGGAATAACGCAGAAAATTCCATAGTAAAGCGGTTTATGCGCAAAAATGCGGATTCCATCCGCCCATACTAACGTCCGTCAGGCACCGAGCACATTGACCTTACAATCTTGAAAAATAACGGCCTGAACAAGCTTCGCCCGGCCGGCGAATGGAAATCCCTATATAACACTTTATAATACACACACTTTACACAATCTAAACAACTTTTTGCATGCACTTTTTAAGCTACGAATTTATTTCAATGAAATCTTTTTTTTATACAATAGAAAATTGTACTCACCACCACACGCTCGCGATCTTTTAGATAGAATAGAAAATGAAACTGAATGAATGCGCAAAAGAGACAGACAGGGACTAGACAGCGAGTGTTGTAATAACCTTAGGAAAAAATCCTACCAAAAAATTCTACAAATGTCAATTCTTCTTTGTTAAAGAATGCTAATAATGAAAATTCCATTAATCAAATAGTCTTGCAAAAAATTATAACACGGAAACATTTACATACTGTCATGCTATAATTAACTCTATTGTGTTTGCAATCGTTACCTTTGCTTAATGTTAGAATTATAAATTACTATCTAATATCTAATGTAATTTAAACTAAATAATAAAATTAAGGTACACAGTTTTTTTCCGTTTCACTTTGTACCAATTAGTTGATAGCTTATTTAAGTATCGAATGATGTAAAAAGCTCCTTTAAATGATGTATTTTGTTACTGACTTAATTTAGAAAATTAAATGTAATTGTTAAATTATCTGGTATAAATCTTATTCGTGTAATAAAAATATTCTTAAGAGTAAGCTGATGTAGTGATATTTTTTTATACGATCAACATCAAAAAGTTTTAAGCTAATCCAAACTAATTATAAAGCACACAGCCATCAAATAACTTAAATTTTGTAGAACATATATCAGGTTTTAATGGAAAGAATTGTTTCTATTTTAGGAGAATTTACTTTTGGATAGCAACACTTTAAATTTCTGCTTTTAACTAGTTTTCGTTAGTTTCTTCGTTTAGGAATATTTTAGACTTTTGCGTAAAAACAACATTCCATTTTTTAAATTAATTCGTTAAAATACTAAAATTTCGAAAACTTTAAACAATAAAAAAAAATTCGAAACGGGAACTTAAACTTCGCATTTAATACAAAAATACTTTCTAAACGACATTTTAGTGAAGTCGTTATTCTGTTTAACCTTAGCGTTCTTACTATTAATACTTCATTCATTAATATAAATATTTCATTCGATTTCTATATTTTAGGAATTTTCTTATACGAATCGAACAGATAAAAAAAATTAAATTATTAATTTCAAGGTAGGAAAATATTTAGTTAGTTATTAGAAAAATAATCAAAAATATTCTATCTACTCTATTAGACACATTTTTGCAAGTAAATCGAAAAATGATTCCAATTAAAATCTTTTTTCGATGGTCAGTATGATAATTATTGATGTTAAATGAGACTTTATAAGAATACAATAAATAGATGTGGTTTAAAAAGACAGAGAGATTGACTAAGATAATTTTTAAAGTGAAGATTAAAGATTAAAATTTGATATTTTTGTTACTTCCAAACCAACGTGACAGAATCATGAATTGTTAAAAACTCAATACGATTCTAACGTTGTGTTTAATCGATTCAAGCAATTTGACCAGAAAATCGTTATGGCTCCCACACTATTTTTAGATTTTAGACAGACACATTCAACAATCGTATTCATATTCACTTTCGCACCTTTGATTTGTTTAGATAAATTGGTGAATTTTACTGTTTAACAATGGAAGCTGCCGGAGAAGAAACTCCAAAAGAAAATACAGCGAATGATTTACCGCAAAACAGTCTAAATCCACCCGTAAGGACATATTTATTACCTGTATTTATAAATAGAATACTATCGAATGTCGGCTAGTTATTTTTCGAATCCTATCACAATCACCGTACTGTTAAGGTTGTCTAAATAGTTATTTATCTTAGGCCTTATTGCTTATATCAGTCGTAATAGTTGAGTTATGATATTTGTGTTAAATAAGCCATAATAAAATAAAAAAGTTAACCTATACTCCTGTTGGCGACGTGCCAGTTTCAAAATGTTTATGATATTTCTGGTTAGATCCGAGTTTCACGTGGTTTGTTCTGTAATGGGACAAGACAACCTGATGCCGAAATTCTTTAAATGGTGATAAAAACATCAAACATCTTGTGTCGAATGTTGTTATGGATTCTTTCATTCACGATCAATATGTTGACTTCTTCAATTATTTTGTTTAGTTATAGCTAACGCAACTTTATATTTTTAAATTAATATAGCAATTTTCGTGTAATACTCTATTAATGCCCACCAAATAAGAAGACAAATAAAATATTAAGTAACAATACAAGTTTAAGTAGCCTAACTATATAGTACTTATAAATATGATGTTCTTGTAATTTAGTTTTGTATAGTAACAGTATCTAAAAAAGCTGCTGCCGTTGCTGTCCATAGATAACAATAAACAGTTATTAGGTCGATTTAATAGGTCATAAAAATAAATAAACAAATTGGCGGGTAATGTAATGGTATCTAAACATTTTAAGCATATTATCATTTCTGTAACTAATTTGTGCAAATTGGATATGAATAAGAATTTAGCATTAAACAAAAATGCCAGTAACATGGCTGTAACATAAAAATAAAGGACTTTTACATAAATTAAATACTAGCAAACAGGCAAAGTGGGACACCTGATAGTCACTCTTGTGCATAGACTGATAATACCAGCGGAATCACAAATGTCTTGGCGGCTTTGCAGAAGAGTTCATGTTGCCCTGAGAAAACATTTGTAATAATTTTGGCTATAATGGTTCGAATGAATTTTTTTAGGAGGCATCTCCTGCAGCACCGCCGCTCGACGTCATGAAAAAGTCAAAAAGAGAGGACCGTCTGAAAGTAGACAAAAACGTGGAAGCATTTATGAAATCACTAAACACAGTGCCAACACTGGATGAAAAGTTTTCCCTTGTTTGCAAGAAATATACTCAGACCTCAGATGAAAATCGAAGGTTGCATTTCTTTATCAAACAGACTGATAAAAGGTTTGCGATGCTTGAAAAAGAAAAGGATCACCTGCAATTTGAACACAACAAGGTTATACTGCTCAAATCTAAGCTGGAAAATCTTTGTCGTGAGCTACAGAAACAAAATAGGGCTGTAAAGGTACTTTGCATTGATTATTTATCATTATCAATTGGTACAATACTGTTAATTGCAATTTGTTACCTCAATATGTTAGACAATGTCATAGGCTCCCTGAACTAGAGTTTATTCTTAAATAAATAACTTAGTTAAAGTTGTCAATTTAACAAAGCTAACTCAACACTAAATAAGGTGTGAAATACATACAATTTTAAGGTTGATAATGTCCAATGCAGTAGGCACTATGTAGTTTAGTGTGTGTGTAATTATTTGCATATCTAATCAA
>DWHE01000384.1:0-10668 GCA_018247495.1 Satarupa nymphalis | reverse complement strand
CGCCAGCTCGCCGAAGCTGCCGCCCTCGCCGATCGTCGTCACGTGCTCGCCGTTCACTAAAACCTGCGTTCCCGACCGCACATCAATGTCGCTCCGACAGTGAGCCCCACCATGTAACCTGCCCACCGATGTTCGGAGACGACCGACTCGATAGCTTCTAATATCTATCTGGTCTATGAAATCTCTCAAGTTACGTGTGTATGCAAAGAACGCGGATTCACATGCGACGAGCTGACTTTTATTTTTATTTTATTGGTATTAGAGTAGCAAAGCAATTCACCTGGTGTTAAGTAATCACTGCAGCCCATCACAACTGTAAACAACCACCATTGTCCTGTACGGGGTCGGTTAAAATTGCGTTTCTACTCTCGAGAAACTAAGTTGGTAACACAACTCGCAAGAAATTGCACAGCAGAAATAGGTGTAGGTAGTGGTATTGACCCGGTCGAACCTGGATAGGTTCTACCGCATCTCACATAGATCAATGGTCCAATTCGAGAAGATTTTGTGCAGACTGCATGTGTATATGCGTATATACCAATGTGTTGTCTATTAGTGACATGTTCATTCGATACCTTAGTATAATATTGCAATAGTAAAATATATAAATGTAATATTGCAATGTGAATTGCGACAATTCTCACTTCGACTTCACCAGAATCGACGATGTAAAAGTTGTCTCCTTCATCACCCTGACGGATGACTGTTTCTCCTTGCAAGCACTGCACGGGGAACATGGCGTCGAACATGTCAGCGCGCTCCGACTCGTCCAGGTGCGTGAATAGCACGTTGGAGGCGATCGCGCGCGACAAAGCACCCATCGTTTTATAGTCTTTTGGCACCACCTGCAATAAAAATTAAGTTCTTGTATCGGTATATAATTAGCAAACGACGTGACGTCATCCCACGGCAGTTGTAATCAACTTTAAATGGTACGATTTTCCTGTTCGAGGTCGGTCTAAACCGTGTCCGTACCACCAAAGGCTGAAGCGGTCGCTTTATTGACAGTACTGAATGTAACTTTTTACCTGAAACACAAGTGTCAAGATTTTATTTGTTGCAGAAATAGTACACACAACCCTATTCGAATTTAGACAAATTTTAATATATATATTTAAAAAAAGATTGCAAAACCTTTATTATTCTATCGGTGGCAAAGTTGGTACCGCCAAGGATCGTCACCTCATCTTTCGCTTTCTTGAAACGGTTCTCAGTTTCTGATGTTGTAAATTGAATTTTTAAATTGTCAGAAATAACTTTGAACCTATATTGTTTATCGAAGAAAATAATTATTCCATAACTGTTCCACCGACAATAGGACAACAACATTTTCTGAATTCTGTAAATTCAAGCCGTCCCTTAAGAGCGGAGAAAGACTGCATGCTGCAATGCAACCATTCTGAAGGAGATTACTGTCAAATACCACACCATAATGTATGATATCACCAAAATATACCTACCATTCAATGGTAGTACTTTCAGTAAAGTGCACAATAGTATTTTAAATATTCAATCTTTTAATACAATACCTAAAAATATGTTGTCAATATCCAAGGACTACCAGTACTATTAAAGGTTCATTCATGTGTATGCTGCTATACTTACTCATCAGTCTGAAATTCTATAACTGCTTACACAGATATAAAAGAAGGCCAGTAGCCGTTTATGTGATTTAGTTGACTTTCATATTAAGGCAGAGAAATACGCTCTGATAGTTCTTTGGTCCAATTATATTACCGTCTTTAATTTTCATAGGCATTAGTAGAATATAATACCTTCTTAACATAGCTGGTGGCATCTTCCTCGGTAACAGGTTCGGCACTGATACCCCCGCGACGGCGAGGCAGTTGCCCGCCCAGCGCAGGGAGTGGGGATAACTCCCCATCAGCCTCGCCTTCCGACGTCGCTGCTGCTGCTGCCGCCGCTTTTACTTGATCCTACAAACAATGTCTTACAATGATTCTTTTTTTACCTTGGTAAAAAACAAAGTAGTCACAAAACCACAACCTGTGAAATATGAAAAGACGATGAGATATTTATTTAATGAGTGTACATGACGTGTTGATCAGTAATAAAGTTAAATATAAAATGATTTATTTATAGTAGTTTCTTACTTGTAAAATATTACACTCTTATGGTGTTGGAGAGAAGATGTTAACTGCATTCCTTTGGTTAACTTGTAAAAATTCACTATTTCTACAATTTATTTTTTGACAATAGGTTTTATTTAATCATCTGCATTCAGAAACATTTTTTCTTGTTTCTAGATTATGGTAGCTAATTCATTTAAACTCAACTTCAATATCCAGGTAGAGCACACATTACACATTTAACAAAATGCAATGAATTGAAAGTGTTCCACAAACAGAAAAACAAATTTTTCACTCTTAGATCTTATTATTAATGTTACCCGATATTTTTTGCATTAGTACTTAAGTTAATTGGATATCAATTTAAAGTTAAAAAAAAGTAATTAACATTAGCTAATTTATTAGATAAAAGTATTTCATTACGTTGTTAATAATATTTTAATAACTTATCTGGGGCTTTCTTTTAACTATGCTAACATTGAAAAGGCTATTAATATTTTATTCTCACCCCCATCTGGATGAACACCAACTAATGTGGCTTATGTGTGTTAAATGTAGCAATAGTTATTATTGAATTGTAAATATCAATTGACTCATATAGGGAAAATGAAATCTCCTCTAGATACTACAGTGCGTCAAATGAGAACTTAAATTACGTAGTTATTAAAAATAGTTTTAACAAAATATTTCTAGTATAAATATACAGATCACTCCTCAAGAATCTCTATTCTATTTTAAGTCTGCTGTCAATGCTAACTGTGGCTCAACCGAATACTATGTGTATGTACATAAATATCTCGTATTATTTTTATCATGGAGATCAAGACCACAAATTAAGAAGTCATCTAACATATCATAGTTTCTATATGACAACCACTAGATTAACTTACTCGTTCCAATTTTTGAAAATATTGTCGCAAAAATATAACAGGATTTTCAGGTTTATTTAAACAAAGTTGGACGATGCAATCTTTTAATAACAGTTGAACATTATGACTCTGAATATAGTTTTCACATTGATGTAAACATTGCTCCTCCTCGATCGAGTCCATTTCTCCATCAATTCCAGGAAAGTCAAATTATTGTGACGTTTTGACACCTTTGACGTTACATGAGTTTTTATTATAGATTTTTAACGAAGGGTTGCGAGGACTTTGATTTTTACAGCCATTAAACATATAATTCTTACTAGTGTTCTCCTAAGGTTTCGAATAACATTATTAACATTTCTGCTGTGAAGCAACTCTTGTGAGATGTGTTTCAGTTTGGAGGGTGTGGGTGCCACCGGGGCAAGCGGGATTTGGATAAATATGGCGACCAACTAAGTACTCAAGGGTAGCAACGCATCCGTGACCGATCTCTAAATAGACAATAGTCCAATTTGAGGTTGGTTTTAATTGGCATATACTGCAAAAATCACTGGGCCATCTTATGTCAATAAAAAAATTAAAACTTGTTTGTAGTCAGTCAACCAAATACCTACTTTGGCTGAATGGTTTTCTCTTATTTCCGTAAAAATACAAATTGTCTATGACTACAAGCAATCTTCTAGCCAAATCTATGATTCGATCCATACTCTATCCCATAAACCATAAATTCCATTTTGTTTGTGATAAAGATGGAAGCCGCAAGTGGTGAAATTGCGGACGTCGGTAATAAAAACCATCTAAACAATGTATTATCAGATTCGGAAATTTCAAGCATACCAAAAGAACTTACAGACAAAATCAACTCGTATATTGATCATAAATTTGAAGAATATCTGACATCTAAAGCATTACATGAAACTGGAAAATCGCAGCTTGGTGAGGAACCGGCCTTTTTTGTAACTCATTGATTTAAAGTTTATTATTATATATGAAAGTAGTTTTAAGGTGCTTACTTATTAAACTGAAAAAGATATTAAATCAAAATTGAGATCTAAAAATTCGCGAAATAGTAACAATGAATGCGTCGCGTACCTGCCTACCTGCCAACAAAACGCGGCAGATAAAAATTTATAAATATAGTTTGTAATTGATATTTTGATCACGGAAGCTTACAGTATATGGATTAATTATATTGATTTCAAACGTTTTAAAGTGTTCAATGAAATACAATATAATTTGTTATCCGAAATACTTGCATGGCATATAAAGTTTTATTTATCAAAGTGTGGTGAACACCTATCATATTTTGTATTGGAGCAGTATTATGATACTTGTTAAACACATTTGAAGAATGCTTCTTTATGTTAACCAATGGCAGATTTATGTAGACTTGGCAACAAGTAGTAGAAATTTTTCATTTTATCTAAAATTTCAACAAATATTAAAATCATCTAAAGGTGCAATACACATCACATCCAACACAGCCATGCTTTTACTACACATATGGTTTAAAATTATTGTTTTATCTCCTGTTAACTATGTGTGTATCAAAACTGTACTTGTTTAATGTAATTCGAATTTGTAGCTAATTTTGTAAATTTTCGATTTTCTTAATTTACATTTCTTTAAATTTTGGCTTCATTATGCAGTTATTTATCTAAAATGTATGACAAAATTAGTGATAGTTTTTAAATGTATTGAGATATAAGAGTTAACTTGTATTTCCCGCTGTAACCAGAAAACCAGTTACTCATAACATTACACACTGTTCTCTCAATGATAAATAGTAATAGAACAGTTTGCGGTGTATAACAATATAAATTACTTGTTACTGAACTGGACTTTGGTCTATTTTAAGATACGTTGCAATTGTCATGGGCTGTAGTGATCACTTAACACTAGGTGAACTGCATGCCTGTGTACTACTCTTATAGCAGTAATAATAAAAATAGTGTCCCATATATTTGGCTATATGCTGACTTCTCATAATGAGGGTAAAGGTACAGAAGATGCTGCTAAAACTTTAAAGGTATTGCATTTTGTTTAATAATCAAGGGTCTCCAGTCTTTTTTCTGACATAAACCACCTGAAAATTTTTTTTGGTGTTTGAAAGACCTTAAGTAAAATTAGTATTTTTTTTTGTATTTTATCATATTCATATGTATTTTTAATAGCTTGAATAGTTCACTTTCAAAGTTTTTAAATTTTACCTAGGGTAAAAAAAACTTTGTTTCATCATTTTGTGGTGCTCAGTTGTTTTTGTATACCCATCATAAAGGACATTGGACAGTATAGAAGTTTATTTCCAGCAGCAAGTTTGCATTTGTCACAATAACCATTTTTATCTGTAACGGATAAGAAATATAATGAAATATAATTTTTTAAAAAACAGTAATTGAATTTTAAATTTTGATTATGAATTAATTAATTCTGGGACCGTTGAACCTATCCAGGTAGAACAGTACACTGCTACCACCACGGCGATTACTACTGTGACATATTTTTAGCAATTTGTTTCAGTTTTGAAAGAAGTGGACACTTGAGAGCTTGGGATAGAAATAAGCGACCAACTTAGTCCTCAAGAGTAGCAATAGCTGTGATAGACCTTAATTTTTTTTCTAGCAGAAAACAGTGTAAAATTGCATGAAAAATTATTTCTAAAATTAAATATGGCCAAATCTGACAAAACTTATTTTTAGTTGTAAATGATTATACATAATGAAATAACCCCATAAATAAATAAAAACAATTTTACATGCACCTGCTTTCATGTATATTGAGTTAAACACCACACATCTACAGCTAACCTTCAATTTCAATCTGGCAAGATGTGAAGTTGATAAAACTCCCTGCCTACTTAGGAAACATCTTTTAATAATTGCCCACATAACATACATAGAATCCAGCTTCTATACTATACCAAAAAACTATAATTTTAATATAATTTTTAAAGTTTCCAGTGGAGGGTTGGCATCATATTAAGTATCTAGCACTGAATAATGTGATTTGTAATAATCCCTTTCTTATTTATTTCTTTATATTATTTAATAGTCTAAATGCAAATTCGCGCTGTGACACTGTTGGCTAAGACACAACTGAGCTACATTTCTTTAATAGTATTGTATATACACTTTACTTATTCATTACAACATTACTTACAAGTTTACTTATTCATTTATTTTTATATTTTTACTATACGTTTTTCTCGCAAATAAAACCTAACTAGATAAAACTTGGAGCCCTGAATACATTTTAAATTTTATTCACATTATTATTTTTCAGGAGATAAAATTGCTACATCAGAAAATACTATTCTTGACCTAACAGTTAAATATGAGGAAGCAGCAAAAAAGGCATTGGTTGCTGAAGAAAATAATTTAGAACTTGAAAAGCAGGTTGGAGCTTTAAATTTAGAATTAGAAAAAGCTCGCGACAAAATTGTTCGACTAGAAAATGAGATAATTTCTCTGAAGAGTTCAAGGGATGCAGCCATTGATGAAAGAAATGACTTGACACGGATATTACAAAGGCGTGATGCCGAAATAGAAAGATTGACTACTAATGAATTATCGTTATCGCAGCAATTACGTGCTGCTATTGACGCAAAATGTGAAGCACTGGCTTTGAATGATGAAATTCAAAGCAAAGAACTATCACTCCAGTACCGTGAGAAACGAATTGAACAAGAGAGAGTCTTGTTAAACTCCCAGATCAACAGCCTGACTGAAGAGGTGAATAGGCTAACTTCAGAGTTACAAACAGTACGCTTGAACAATACCAGTAGAGCAGTAAATTTGGAAACTCAACTAGCTGAAAAAACAGAAGAATTAAATGTAGCCAATGACACAATAGCCCAATTAAATGAAATAAAAAAAAATTTGAATAATCGCGCCGAAAACTTAGCTCAACGTTTGATGGAACAACGAGAAATAGAAAACAAGATGGCTGAAAATTATAAAAAAGAGCTAGATGCTAAAACTAAACTGGCTGATTTATTCAAAATAATGCATACCGATACTGATGCAAAAGCCTCTGAACTCACCGATGGAATTAAAGAGCTTCAAACTTTATTAAATGAAGCCACAGAAAAGTATGGAGATCTTGAAACGAAGTATAAACAAGCAGAATTAGATCATGAAGAGTTAATGGAAAAAAAGAATGAAATAATTTCTTCCTTGAAAAGTGAACTTGAACATTCGAACGATCTTTTAAAAGCCGCGGCAACCCAAAACCTTGACATGGCTCTTAGTGACATAGCGCCTTCAGCAGCCACAGTTAGCAAACTGTTGAAGTCTGGTATGTCTTTAACACAGGTTTATTCACAGTTAGTAAAAATAACAGATGAGTTAAGTAATGAGAAAGAAGAAAATAGACGTCTTAACATAACAATTAACACAATTGTTCAAGAGCTAGAAGAAAAAGCACCTCAACTACAAAAACAAAAGGCTGAATATGAAGAGGCACTAGAAAGTAATACAGCTTTAACACAACAAATTGATTCGCTTTTAATTGAATGCAATAGACTTAGGGATGATTATAATGAATCTTCGAAAATAGCAAATCATTTTAGTAGAGAGAACACTAAATTAAAGGGAGAATTAGCAGATCTGGGGCGACAGGTTTGCTTTTTACTAAAGGAAATAGAACACAATCGAGGTGGTCTTGTGAATGGTGATCATGATTCTGCACAAACTTCATCAAATACATCAGCATCTGATTTAGACTCATCAAGGTTAATTTCCAAGACACTAGTAACATTTAGTGATATACAACAGATGCAACATAACAATCAGAAACTC
Organism: Satarupa nymphalis; assembly: GCA_018247495.1. Classification (NCBI taxonomy): domain Eukaryota; kingdom Metazoa; phylum Arthropoda; class Insecta; order Lepidoptera; family Hesperiidae; genus Satarupa; species Satarupa nymphalis. Next base: position 2,910 of record DWHE01000384.1, on the reverse strand, counting down.
TTAAGAATGATTCGTGAGTTGACTGACAAACAAAAGGAACTTGAACATCATAAAGAACAGTTCGAAAGTGGGGATATGCAAAACAAAGTAGAAAGCTTAAAACAACGGGTATCTGAGCTCACAGAAGCACAAGATAGACAAACTAAAATGGTAAATGGATTGATCAGACAGAGAGATATGTTCAAGAAATTATACCATGACCACATGAAAGTTAAACATGAAACATCATCCTCATTAGAATGCAGTGCAGAGAAAAGTGAATCTTTTGATATGGAAACCCAAGACATGTCTTCTAAACCGGCAGCTAACATTTCCAATTTTGAGGCTAAATACAATGAAGTTGAAAAGCAATTGGAGCTATTAAAAGAAGAATATAAAACTTACAAGGAAGAAAAGGTTACCAATGAGAGAATGTTATTTGAACAAATAGATAACATGAGACAGGAAATTGCTAAGCTCACAGCTGCTAACAGTAAATGTGCTTCTACTTCGGAATATAATAATGAACGCCTTAAAATTTTACAAACAAATATTGCAACTTACAAAAAACAAATAACATCATTAGAAGAAAAGAACAAAGTGTATAATGCAACAATTGGTAAACACGAAGTTTCTTTACAACATTTACGAGACGAAGCTTTGAACGCACAGAGTAAACTTGCAACTGCTGAAATTCAGTTGGAAAATTTGAAATTAGAGAATAAACTGCTCAAAGATTGTGAATTAAGACTGCAAACTGAAAAAGAATCTGTACACCGTGAAAGACAAAGTCAATCAATATTACTAAAAAATTTAGAATTAATAAAAGCAAGTCTTGAGCGTGTAGAAGCTGAAAATAGCGCAAAAGTTGAATCGAGATTAGATGAAGCTACAAGAGAATGTTCAGCTTTACGAAGGAGACTTCAAGAAGAACAAGACCGCTTTAGAGAATTAACCTCTCATCTCGAACGTCAAACAGAAACTGCAAAATCACGAATGCAAGAAGAAATGAATGCTGCAAACGAAATGCGTAAAGAAATTTCTGAACTGCGGCAAAATCTAGCTGAAAAGTTAAAAAGTAATGAAGAACTTGTGAAAAAACTTAAAATAGCTCTATCTCCAAATACGGATGGATCATTTGATAATATTAAGAAAATAAAGGAACTCGAAAATAAATTAAGTGATATAGAGGGAGAGAATAAAGCTCTTAATGATCAACTAACTACAGCCAAGGAACACATTAAACAGTATTGTGATATTTCAGAAGGAGCAGAGAAAGAACTAAAAACCCTACATAAAGAATATGAAGATTATAAATCTGATGCAGATACTAAACTCCGAGATTATTCTAATAAAATTCAAAGTTTGGAAGAAAAATGTTCGGAATTGGAAGCCGAATTGACACTACAAGTTAATGGCGAACACCCTAATATTAATACTACATTAAGGAACGAATTACAAACCGCGAAAGAAGATTTGAAAAATGCATTGGAGAACTATTCTTTATCTAAAGCAGAATTAGAAAGTGCTCGAAAAGAAATAACAAAATTATCAGAAGCGGTTCAGAACGCTGAAGAGAAATATACTCATGAAATGATTTTGCATTCTTCTGATATCCAAGCATTGACACAAATTAAAGAAGAATTAATAAAAACTCAAAGTCAATTGAATGAATTTGTGACTTTAAAAAAAACCACTATAGAAAAAATGGAATCCGAAAAAGTATCATGGGCTGAAAGAGAAAAAATTCTTACCAGTGAAAATGAGCAGTTATTGCAACAACTGAAAGATTTGAATAATCAGAATTCGTTATTACATGATCAAATTCAAGCTTTGGGTACTCAACTATCAGTTTCTCAAGCATCAAAATCACTCTCCGAAAGTATGAATGAATCTGCTAATGATTCTAACATGAATGTATCATTAAGTGAAGATGATAGAAAATCTTCAGAACAGCTGTTCCAAATAGTTAAGTACTTAAGAAAAGAAAAAGATATAGCAATTGCTAAGTTTGATATTTTACAAGCTGAAACTATGCGACTTCGGTCTCAATTAGAAATAACGGAGAAACAACTCGATGATTCAAAATTATCATTAGCAGCTGAAAGAGAAAGATCAGAAGTATGTATGATAACAGTTTCCAAACAATCTGATCTGTTAAGAAAAGTTGAAACATTAGATGCACTGACAGATAGTAACAGAATATTAAGAGAAGAACGTGATGCTTTATCTGCTCGCGTAGAAGAGTTGACGAACTCTGTAAAATCCTTAGAAGAGCAATTAATTCCTTTCCAAGAAAAAATTTCTGATTTTACATCTAAAAATGAAACTTTACTGTCAGAAAATAATTCATTGAAAGCGGATTGTGCAAGGTGGAGAACAAGGGTGAATGCGTTAGTAGAGCGTGCTAATAAAACTAGTCCAGAAGATTGGAAACGGTTGCAAAACGAAAGAGACACTCTTGTTAAAATGTTAACAAGTGAAAAAGAAAACTTTAAAAAGGTAAACGATGAACTAAATTCTATCAAGGTAGAAAAGATAAAATTAGAAGAACAATATACAATACTATCACGGCAGCAAAATACATTAATGGAAGAAAACAAAAAACTAACTGAGGAGTTACAAACACTGAAAGAGGACATGACACGAATTATGGAAGAGCTAACTAAACTAAAAACAGAGTACAATACTGTCATGGAGTCTAATGCAAAAGTCACAGAAGAGTTAGCTAATAAAGAAGCCTCTCTAAATGACATCAGAAATAAGGAAATGCAAATTAGAAAAATTGCTAAGAAGTACAAAGGACAGTATGAAGAACTGGTTAAAACGATAGAAGAGGATAAGAAAAAAACTGAAGTCGAAGCAGCAGCTGCGGAGGTGGTGTTAGCTGAAAGTACAAAAAAAATTGAGGAGCGGCTAGCTGAGGTCCAA
>DWHE01000383.1:0-10678 GCA_018247495.1 Satarupa nymphalis | reverse complement strand
CACAGCTGTGACCGATCTAGAGATGGACAATGGTCCAATTCGAGGTCGGTTATAGTTGTCATGGGCTGCAACGTTCGCTTAACATCAGGTAAATTGCATGCCCGTTTGCTACTCTTATACCAATAAAAACAACCCTGTTTGTCTCATTCCTCTTACATACCTCTTAATTACACCCGGCTTTTAAATTGCTGTAGAAATGTCTGCGTACTAAAAATAGGTTCGACATAAAGATGAGTGCCTCAATAATATTCGTCCTGTTGGGGACAAGTTGGGGAGTTAACCGAGGAATGGCTATAGGCGTCCATCCATTTGCTTCATTGCCGCTGTCCCTCTGAAGTCTATATTCTCCATATACATATGTTGATATCCATTAGTTTTATATTATAAATATGCGTTATGTTCTATTTCTGCGGCGTATTAGCTTCTGCGCATCGATTTCTAGCCTTTCGAGGGATGCCAGTAGATGCAGGGGTTGCAATTTAAAAACGTATAGTTGTAAATTTAACAACTTAATATTTGCACTTTTTTGTTCCTGCCGTCCAACAGCTTCTTGGTAGTACATTTTATGGAACGATGTGATCAAAAATCCTGACAAAATTTGTAATAGACTTCAATGAGACGTTCTATATTAAACTGCTAACTGAACAAAGAGTTTCGAGTTGTGTGTGTAAATCTTTTTTTAAATGTAATTGAAATACTAAACCATCTAACATTTATAATAACAGTCAAAACCATAAGGTTAATTTTCATTATCGAAAAGTAACAATTGAGAAATAGGGCACGTATCGCATTTAAATGTATTTTTTAAATTTACATGCGTACGTCGGAAAAATCAGCTATAAACCTGACGTAACATGTAAGTCAATTCGGTGTATCGTAATGATAGTCTTTGATTCGAACTAAACAGGTGGTTTCTGTGTGTGAACGTGGACGGTGTTGTATGTTAAGTGAGGGTCTGTCAATTAACTCATGAATGGCCGGCGCGTTGGTCTGGTCACTAGCCGCACTCACCCAGATGCGCGCGGAGGCGTGATGAGAAACGGAACGTAAACTTTCCCTCTCATCACGATGCCCCAACTGCGTTATGTAATGCCGACCAGCCCCGTTACACCCCTGACCAAGTGGCGGGTGGTCATCCGTACAAGCTTTTTGCAGAGACAACTGAATCTGAAAAATGTAGAGTAGCCATGAAATTAAGCATCCATATAAATGAGATAATGATGCTAGGGAGCTTTTAAATTTAATTAAAAAATTAAACTTATTGATACAGTAATTCGTGGCGCCAATAAATTAAACTATAAATAATAAATTGATAACATATGATATCAAGCAGCGTGGGAGCAGAGTAGTGGAGTATTCTCCAACCATCCCTCTTTTGGGGTTAAAGACCCATGGCCTACAATGTACCGCTCACGAAGGAGCAACAACGACAAACATATTTATACCGGGAAGTGGCTTTGCATTTCGATTTAAGGCGTTTTAGAAAGCGCCATACCAAAGCAACATTTATTACAAAGCGTATCTTAGTCTACAGAGGTACAATATCAGGTTCCTTACAGATATGTATGTAATGCAATGGCAATTGAAAACCAGATGGACTGCTTGTCCGTTGGATTTTATTTACAGTGTAAAAAATAAATCATACGATTTTTATAAGCCCCAGTAAATTATTTCATTCAATTCAACTTTTATTAAATTATATCTAATCAACATAGTACTCACCTGCACACTTCAATTTATTATTTACTATGTATCACTGGATGAATAAGTTTGTCGATTTCCGTGAGTGCAAGATATATTGTTTTAGAATACTGCTATGTTTACTGATTAAATAACAAATTTAATAAATTGCCTTCATAAATATGCAATACAGCAAACGCCAGTAGCTGGCTAAAGCTCTCTCACAGTCGTATCCGTGGCGATCGAGGCAATACGAGTACATATTTCAAGGCATCTAAGACAAATGAATCTATAAAATTAATTGGACAAGTAATCGAAAACTCAGAAAGAATTTCTTCATCTCTGCTGTAGGGGAGCAGGAAACAAATGAGGGGCGGACATTGAATAATTCGATTTCCTTATTTGCACCAATCAATATATTTAAGGGAATCCGATACCATGGCGAGTACCAAGCGGTTGCGGCTTCGTGCTTTTATACTTTAAATTGTTTTCGAAAGCTTAAAACATATCGAATTTTAGTTAAATATCCTTTCCGTTTGTAATAAGTAACCGTAAATATATTATTATTTATTAATAATAATGTTTAACTTTATAAATGACTTATACAATAAAATGATATTTATACAAATTTCATATTTACATTTTTTAAACTCTTTCATCTGTATTCTTCTAGTCAATAAATTGCTCAATGATTTTTATTGGTCTATTGAATCGTAGTCTAATTGAGGCAACTTACTAATAACAGGCATTAGTTTTCCAAATTGCGGTTGCTAGGATTAGGCAATTTCAAATTGGAACGTAAACTCAGGTGCAACGGGTAATAACTAACTTTTAAATGATCCCCAAACAGTTAAAGGGTTTGAGTAGCGAGCGGCGCGTCGGTCGCAGACGGCATATTAGTAGATGTAATTGCATTTGCTACCGTCCTCGCTGACGTTTCCTCCAGCGATGCTACGGATCTTACAGGCAATTGAGTTAACAACACAAACCACCCTCTGGTATAAGTTGCCGCTGATGAGAATATTCGCGTCTTGATTGACTTCTTTAACGACTTCAAAAGTACTCCTCGACTTCAACGTAGAAATGTATATTTTAAATTCTCAACTCAAACGAGATGGTAGTTGTAAACAGTATTTAATAATAATAATATCATCTAATTAATTACAAAAGTACTCTGCGAAAATAAGCTAATATTAAAATTTGACAGTAATTCGGTCGGGTACTTATTTAATTCCGGATATAAAATTTCTGTGATTGAGCCCCGGCGGGTGGAGTTGAGGGGCGTGAATTCCAACAAAATTAGCACCAGGGGTCGAAATAAAAAAGCGAAGGAAAAATTTAATGAACAGGAAAATGCTCCTTTTTGCAGCTATTCCATCTATTTATCTACATCGGGATGCCCATTACCTTGCTAAGAGAAAAGTTTACATTTTTAATTTAATGATTCCACTTTGTGGAAGTTGGGCGGGTTTCGGCGAGATCTTAATTTGGGGATTTCTTAGGCGTCTCGTTTTGTAAATATTATTCCTTTAATAAGACCTCATGTCGAGGGGGTGGCAGCTGAAGTCCGTGATTACGACTTTCCTTGTGAACTTCATTTTGGACCTCGTCATGTTGATTGGCGCTAATGAAATTTTTCCTACTCTATGCTATTTTCTTGTTTTTGACAGGCTCATTTTCCGAGGACCCGAGAGTCTTTGCGTTGCGTCATCAACACACCCTGTAAACAGTACCATTGGAGGTAATTTCACGACAGCTGAGCCGGTGTTTCTGTCGTGTTCATTAATTTTTTCACTTTTGTTAATGCAATTTCTTATTTTATCTCTCTTGCGAGGCTGAAGTGCGTGTCCCATCTGTAACAAAATTTCTAAATCGTCGAGTCTCAGCTGCGTCTGTATAGGCGATGACGTTTCGCTTTTAGCGGCTGTTTTAAAATTGAATATTTGATGCCGCATTCCCTTATGACGAATCCGCGCTGAGTGGTAAGAGCCAATCCTGCGGTAGATTATTTTTTGAATGGCGCTTTTAAGTACTGTGTCCATTATCACATGATCCTGGGAGCGGGTAAGGGTGATTTTTAGATGACGCCAGAAGATTAGTTAGGAATATGTTTACAAACTTCTGTGAAATATAAATATGACCTACGATTTCTCAGCAACATTCAACAACTAGCGAATAAAATGAAACTATATTTAAATATGTTTTAATCACAAACTAATATATTAATATCAATAACAAATATAAGTATTTTTCCGTTATCAAACAACTGTATAGCACTCGAAGGTTCCCATTATAAACGCAAATGGTAACAGCTTAGTTCCTTTCTAATTACATTGATAAGCGACTTCAATAACGGTTGCTTTATCACGTCCGTACGTTTGGAATCTAATTGGAATTTTGCATGTTGATATGTGGACTCTCCATTGGTCGTTATTATGTTTGCTTTCTGATATTGATGTTTGTAATTCGATGAGAAAATTAGAAACGCTGTACCTGCCCCTAGTAGTGACAAGCGTTATTGATTGTTTTCAACAAATAATATGTTTACATTCATTATGAAGTTGAACGATATTAAACATTAATGCTGCTATCAATGATGATTTCATTTATGCTTCCACCTGCCCAACGCCGAGTAAGCTCGTTTCGTATAAGAACTCTTGGGTTAATATTAATTAGCTGACAAGAGGTTCCTTCCAATTTGTCTATATTACGGCCATATTAATACATCGGGATGCCAAATTTGCATTTAAACGTTTATGACAGAAACGTTATTTAGAAAATTACAGTTATTTTAATAGAAATTATGACTAGGGTTTTTTTGTGTGGTCGTGAGGGTCGATTTTTTACCAAAGCATCTGTTGTGTGCATCGTATGAGTTTTTGTTATTTTAAAAAGAGACATGATGGATCAGTTTCAACACGTATTTGTCGGCCCCTTTGTTGTTTGCTTTATGGCTGTTTAATGTGTTTCTATATTTGTTGTGTGTTCCTAAAACTGTAACCGCTGCCCTAATGCTACTAGAATTTTCGACTAATTTGGCAACACTCAAAATATAACCTAGTATGATATATAATTTTTTTATACTATTATAACTAGTTAAATACAACTGCCAAAATGTTTGACGAATTAACATTAAATGCTGTATAAAAAACTAAGTAATGTTCTTAGGTCGATATTTGATCTTTCTTATAAAGTATCTAAATCTAATCCAGATTAAATGACAAAACATTTCGGTCTTGCATTCAAAGGCGCCATTGCATAAAAAAGGCAAAAAGTAAAGTACGAGTGTCATTAAGAAAAGCTTTTGTGTAAGTGTGGGAGTGGCTTAAGATTTTAAGAGCATGTCCTTTAAAAACCACCGTTGCGTGTTTTCAAATAGGATTTACTGCGGCTGGTGTGCTAGAAGGTTTCTTATCTGTGGACAAAAAAAAATTGGTTTATCTCAATGATTCCTTTCAAATGCTATTACATGAACATATGTTTCGATACGTTTTATGCGAGAGTGAATTCGCAGCTTTTTGCCGACGTATTTTTTTAAATATAGGCTAATCTCTAAAGGTTGGTGAATTTTGTAAATATCAACTTATACATGTGTATTAAATTTTGTTAAATATTGGACGGATTGCAAAGAAATTAAATGTGAACTGTATTACATTTCAAAATAATATTTTAATTTTATAATTATTCAGTGGGTGTGTGTGTCCTGATAAATGGCTGCACCGGTATTGATGAAATTTTATGTTTAAGTTGGTCTTAGGATGGTTTAGATTCACAATCAGACACGATAGGTGAGGCTGCGATCGGATTCTTTTTTTTTAACATTTTAAGGGAAATGTCGAACACATCTATTTAAATTTTTGTAGAATAACATCAGAGGGGTTATCTATTATTATATAATATTTGATTTTCAAACGAAATTTAATCGACATTATCCAACAGTAACATGAGCGCGTATTAAAATAGAAGCAACCCTTATTTGTTAAGAATCAGTATTATTTAAATTGAATCGGAATTAAAGCTCGAGAGGATACGGCCCCAAGAAGGGCCCACTTCTCTCTAGAATTCGTAAGAAAGATAGAGTTAAGAAAATATTGATACGGCTCCGCGGCGTCCCATTTTGTGATCTAATAATAAAAAGTTGTCGAAATTGAAAAACAAAGAAGAAACTCTAAATATTATATACATATATTTTATGGCTACTTATTTGTCGTTTGTCTATTCGTAAAACTCATATTCTTTCTCTGTTTAAATAGTATGAAATAAATGAGTAACACTGTATTACATTTTTGGTTTTATAAGTATTTTATGTTGATTTTAATTAATTCTTTTTCATTTGAGAATACATACATTTTTTTTGTTGGACAACTTTTTGTTTGCAGTGCAGCAAGTTGTTGTCTAAGTGGTTACCAAACCGTTTTGCGGCTGTTTCTGACGTCATTACCACGTCACGTGACGTCACCGTTATTATTACGCATGTTTGATACTACCAAAACCAGGCAGACGTCCTGCTCATATATACTAAAGGATATCTGAAAATCGGTTTTGGATGGTATTTGCATTATATAAGCACAAGCACACTCCTACACTCACACCCATGCAGTAGATTGTGGTTCACATCCTGTGTTGCGGGTGGCGGACACATACAGGAAAAAAAGACAAATTAACACCTGAAACCAAAGTACAAACATTTATCTGCCAAATAAATGTCTACCCCCGTCGGGAATCGAACCAGATACCCGCAGCTCGTCAATCAGGGCCGCTAAGCAACGAGCCACGGAGTCGACTGATCTGTTTTTAGTGGCTAAATTTTGTGGTACGTGTAATGAATGAAATACGATTTATTTTTAGTATATACATATTATATAAGTAAAAAAATTACTACATTCTTATCAATACTTACTATAAAAGCTATGACGATTTCATATTACATTTTTTTAAATAAAAAAAGAATAAAATAAGCGCTCCAATTAATAACCTAAAACCGTTTTAGTAAAAATCTAAAAAGCAGAAAAAATTATTTTACTTTAATTAATAACACCTTTTATTTGTCAAATAAATGAAAGCTATTTCCGTGAAAATATAATTGTTCGTGTCTAGTATTTACTTTGCCCGATTAGAATGCGGTAATTATCAAATTCTGTGAACGAATTCCATTAACTAATTTAATTCGAAATGTATCCATTTCCTTTTCGCAAATAAAATAATAAAGGCACATTTATAGCGGTTACAGCAAGGCGAAAGTGTACGTACTGAAATGAAGTATAGAAAAAAGGAACGAGCGCGAGTTTTGATTGATCACCGACTCGAAGCTGTTTTTTGTGTGAAATTAAAAACACGGACTGGGCATGCGTTGGATTAAAGAGGAATTTCAGACGGCCAATAAGCAGAGGGTCTGCGCCTTTGTTGTCGAAAACAAATTTTAAAATTAATTTATTTTTATAAGACGCGAAATCGGACATCGATTTTGTATTATGGCCCGCAATAATAGACGTGATTGATGAACACATTTTTTTTGGGTTACTCCATTGTGTTTTGAAGCAAATGTGCACTATTTTAAATGAGTTGAAAAAGTTCAAAGTACATTTAAAAACAAACCGTAAACAAGTATCATAGCAAACGAAAAAACATCAATACGTATTCAAAATAATACTGATCTAGACCTCTTTCTAAACGAAAGCATCATAAGGAATATAAATGAACATACAGAACGTGAGATACGAACAGTCAAACCGCAAGAGTACCGCAAACGAGTAATTAAACCTTCTATAATACATTAACATTGTGCATACTAAATTCATGGGAGACTTAGTCGAAATACTGGCAAGAATGGTAAGGGAGCGATGTGTAACACCCAATACCGCAAAGGTAAAGCGTAATAATAGTAGCTGTTTTGAGCTTTATGAACGATCAAAATTGCAGGAGCACGTGTATAAAATACACTTTGCAAAGTAGATTTAAATTTTAATACAAAGCTTTCAGTCGAGGGTTGTAAGTAATGTCTTGACGTTGGAAATAAGTGGAGCTTTCGCAGGCGGCCGTATTTTTAGATCGCTTAGGTTAAGTTATAATTAGCCGAAGTTAGTCAAGGTTATTAGAGAAATATTTTGAATTTACCATCGTTTCGTTTATGAGTATTACATTTTGTTATACTTTCTTATTTATAGTTTTCTTACATTAACATAAGTTAATCAATATTAATCTCGTTAGTATTAATTTACCAAAAAATAAAATAACAAAAGTAACTTAAAAATTATTAAAAGTTTTGTAAACCTCCAGTTACAATAATAATAATCTTAAGACATTGAAAATATTTGCTAACGTTCGGGATATCCACCCTAAGATATCTTCGCCGGAGACTCAGGTGTCGACTGCGGCCGATTCCACAAGACAATGCTTAATAATTTCATTTCACCATTACGGCGGCCATCTTTGCGAGTCGCACAGTTAGAGGGCATCGGCGCACCCCTCCATGGCAATTTGCATTGTAACTCGGACCACGTAGAAAGCCCTAACTGCAATACCACCACCTCCTAACTCTTGAATATATAATTTTGTTGCTTTTATTAACAGCAACTTTGCGTGGGAATTGGCGATAGCCTTCCGCGGCGACTGTTTATTGTGGACGATAACTTGCTAGATTTATTTTATAGTTCGGCTAGAGACTTTGTCCTCCGAGGGTTGATACGCATTTTACGCGGACGATTTTATACCGGCAATAAACTAGTTCGACATACAAAGTCATTAAAATATTTACTGGATTTATTTGACAAGCTTGTTCCATTGAAATGTTTATTGGGCCTCGCAATAACATTGTTGCTAATTAAACACTTGACCATGTCATAAAAGGCCGAGGAAATTGTTAAGTACCTACCTATCTTCATTTTCGTTTTATTTCCAGTTCAGTTTAAACTGTTAAGAAAATGTTTATTTAAATTTTTTACTCATAAAAAGTATTTTGTTAAATTTTGATTTGGTCTTGACGAAAGTTTTATGGTAGTGGCTAAATGGTGATCGAGCTTCAGTTCCCTTCGCCATCGGAAATTTTTCACATTTCTTAAAAAACAAACATTCGTATTCGTAAGTAACGCAATCTGCACAGTGCTTACAACCTGTTGGTCGTATTAATACAATTCAACTAGATTATTGACCTAACGATGGCACAATATGATGCTTCTTTGACAACATGTTTATACAATAACATTGGTGGATACTATCTCAACCCTTGTTGAGATCATCACCATCATCATAATTTCGATTCTTAATGTACAAATTGTGAATAAAAGAAACAGTTTTATAGTTTACATTACAAATTGTGTGTTGCAACAAAAATAGGCGGGCAATAATGGATACAAACAACTTTTCATAAATTCAGTTAAAAGGTTGAAATCATAGGGACGAAACGGAAATGGAAACAAATTACGCGCAGAACACAGTGATAGACGTAATCGTAATTGCTTGCCGACCGGCGCTAATGTAAAAGTTTTGCGCCAAGACGTTATGGCTTTTAAAGTTTGCTTTGCTCTCTAGCAATTAATCTGTTTGCCTGCGCTCAGATAAAAAATTAGTATCACTATTTAGGATTTAAAATTTGAGCGATGTGAGATATGAATTTATTACATTCTTTGATCAAGTTTAATTTTTTTTTTCAAAACTTAAGATCAACTAAATTTTATTTGGTTCTTATTATGAGTTACCTGTTTATTCGATTATCATTAATATAAAAGTAGTAAATATTATTTAATATTGTGAAATATGTTCCGACAAATACGGAAATACTGGGCCCCAGTGTAAATAATACCTCTTCTAATTCTAATATCGACTTTTAGGGGAATGTATAATTCCATTTCGGGTCTTAAACTCTTTAGGGTCGGAACTTCGACATTAATAGGCTGCGAAAGGTTTCTTGGTCTTTGAATGGTATCTCCTTATCTTTTAGATGCCGAGTAAAGTTGGTAATAAAATTACACATATACTTTTCTTATTGGCGTCGAGAAATATAATGTATAATTTATTTCTTCTAACATTCCCACACACTAAGTTAAGTGCTTTTATGTGGGATGAATGAAGTGCAAACCGGCATACGGGCTTCTTGTGCCGCTCGCACTCCATCAAGGATATTGACACTTCTCTGTCTGTCATCAGCTTTTGTTCTACCACGTGTTAGGTTACACATACACAGAATCATGCACGTGTGCATATCGGCGCTGAGTACCATTCTTTTGATCTTTTGATTACATCTTATTGCTTTTTGTTTTATCGCGAAGAAAGATCGTCACTGCAATCTTGAATGTCTTACATTGTTGCCTATGATAATTATCTCGCCTACATATCGGTACGTACGCAAGGGAATGCGAAATAAATTCTCAAATTACTTTTGTGCATGTAAATCATCATTAAGAGGCGCGTGATGTCTAAAAAATCCACAGAGGGAAAACAAAATAAATGATTTCATGGCAATCGGTATTCCCTGCTGGAGTTTCGATGGCATGTAAAAGATAATACAATTTCGCGTCGTTCGCGCGTTATAATTAGTACAAATTGTCTACTTCAAGATTGAAATGGTAGAGTTCACAAGTTGTAGAAAGTATGATGATTTATGTATTTTTTATAACTATGTGTAACTTTCGGATACAGGATGCTTGTTCTAAAACAAATTTCATTTTAGCTTTTGTTCTTTATTTTTTAGTGTTAAATAGATACCAAAATACTATTAGATTGACTCAAGGACTTGTAATGAGATAATGTAATGAGGTAATGAGATAATAATATAGTTTGGTCGCGATGAACTCCTAAACCAATTAACCGATTTTATTCAAATTTTGTAGATTGTGTGCAGTTTGATCCAATTTGAGAGATAGGATAGTTTATATCTCAATTTATTGCCGCAATAATTTTTTTTGCAAATTATTTGTTTAATAAATGACAGAGTTATTATTATCTGTGAGTTCCATAAGATTCTAATAGATGGCGGTGTAGGTAATTCATCGGGTGGATTGAG
>DWHE01000382.1:0-10683 GCA_018247495.1 Satarupa nymphalis | reverse complement strand
CGGCTTCATCCTACACATTTTTGTATTTGTGTCTCTTACCTGTCGTTTTTTCCGTTGCATCCGGTTTGAAATCACAAAGATTCTAAAGAAGTTTCACTTCAACAATTATTACACTAATTCCTTACCTTTCATACAGTAAGTACAGAACAGTAGTATCTATAATATATCTTACAGTTAAAAGGTTATAAAATAAACTTTATAGTGATCAAACACTGTTTTATAGATAATATGATACAAAACGAATTGAAACGCAGCATTAAAATACTTTCCCAGCAATTTACTTCGAGCTCTGAATAAATGATCAAAAGTTTTATCAACGAACGGATCTTCCCAGCCACCGGGTAAGTGATGTCTTAATAGTGACACGAGGTTAAATATCACGAGATACATCTCGGCGCATACACAAAACTGAACATGACGACAAAGGAACACTGGGCGAAGTATTTTGTCACTGTTAAACTGATCAAATCGGTTATCCGACTCGCATGGAATTGTTCCTACAAAAAAACACCCACGGAAGGGTTGAAACAAATTTCATCAAAGGCATGCGATTATCTCAGCCTGACAAAAAATTAAATAAGTCTGGTAAAGTGAGTCGTTAATTTCTATCATTTAGGACTCACAGCAGTACCGATGCCCGATGCCCGATGTCACGAAAGCCAGAAGGTATAATTAAACGGGTAAAAAATGTTTCCTTCGGTTCGACTACCGCTCGTAGTCGATATGGTAAAAAAAATCAACCGTTCATAGAAACATGTAATTTGAACTACAAATAAGACGTCAAATAGATTGTTTTGTCCGAATCAATCAAGTTATTATTTTTAATTGGAGATACACTCGTAACATGCATCTGCTCGAAGGGATCGTACACTTAGCTATTAAAAGTAAATTAATACATACGTAAATATAATTTACTGATTTAGAAAGGGTTATAGAAAATATAAATACGGGATTCTAAAGTCGAGCAATAAAATTTTGCGTTTTGGTTATTTCGTATGCGTTAACATCGTATACTGATAAGTTTCTAAATATACAAAAATTTAAAAATGGATACGACATAAATAAACCTGCACAATTTTCCATACATCAATGTTTTTGAAATAAAGTCGAGGCTCAAGGGAGAGGTGCACAGACTTCAACGTCGTTGGTGTCATGTCCATTATTGATATTTTTATACTCTGCCACCCAAAGAGCAAAAGCGTTGAATAAAATATCAATTAGAGCACTTTTGGGAATGCAAAAAACTTCCTTTATTTCTCAATTTACTAAGTGAATTCGTTGCTCGCATATTGGCGTATGTCATTTGCCGTTTTTGCATACTGCGCGTCGTCGTCTGTTTGGGCGGTAAGGTAATGAGGAACGAGAAGTATTTATTACTACGCTGCGCTGTTAAGGCTCTCAATCTTTATCAATATTATGTTTTAATTTTTTTTTAATGTTTTATTTGAATTAGTAAACGTTGGACTTGTGAGTTTTATTTATTTATAAATGCCATATTATGTATTGACCAACATCATATTCGCGTACCCAATAGAATCTGGATTTCATTACACGAACTTACGAATCCCGTAAACATATTTTAAGGGATGTTTTTAAAATATATTTAATAAATATTAAGACCAAGCTAATACAAAATATGCAATCTATCAAGTGACACATTAGACCAACAGACGACTATCGTTTTATTGATATATGTAGATGAATTAATATGACACGTCGTTTTGTTCACAGCTCCCCCTTAAGAGTTTCAAGTAAGACTCACTTTTTAGTTCTTACGACAAAGTCGGTGCGTATGTGTAAACAACGGACTGCGGTAACACGTATTTTTTGTGGTTTGATTTATTGTTTCATGTTTCAAAAGTTACTTTTTGTCGCGCCACACACAGCTTTTGTACTCCGATATAAGCACGCTGTATCAAAATAGTCACGAAGGTATTAATATTAACACGTGCGCAGCCGACGTTTAGGACAATAAAATGAATAAGTTTTAGATTCATTGTGAATATCTGATAGTTTGTAAGAATATTTCGGATGCTGTAAAACTAGGTCTGTTTCATATAAGTATCGGGTTGCGTTGAGCTTACGCTAGGTAAGGCTTGGCCGCCCCTCTTGAGAACCTACAGGTACTAGTGGGTCCGTTTTCCAAAGGAGAAACATCAAGTTTTTTACCATGCCCCGACATCCGCTGACGAGGCTTGCAAAAGGTCTGTTACCAAACAATTTGGTGGAACACCTCTTGAGAATCCAACATACTTCTGTACTGCGTCCAGTTACTTTGGGATAATACTTAAGTTTTTTTCCGTAAACGCTACTTGAGTGAGACACTCACCTCTTTAGGCTGCATCCAATTCAAAGAGAAACACGCAAGCGAGAACGACAAACATCCAGAGGGAAAATAAACATCAGCATTTATTATGGCTACCTACTTTTCTTAAATGAAACCAGTTAGAAATGATTGTAATGTGGTCGTCCAAAAGGAAAAAAGCTCTATTAACGTAGATAAGAACTTTAAACATATATATGTCAAATTGTTTTTTTAATCGTCGCACAATGGAAAGTACTTGCATAATGCCGATTCACAAGCATTCTTATTGAGCAATCAACGTCACGGACATAATGTGGCTAAGACAAAATTATTAAGAAGAACACAAGAATGCCACTACATTCCAACCCTTCTAATTGGCACGTTATTTAAATTCTTACTGGTGATTATTTTGGAACTGGAATCGCGCACGCCGCTTATCTGGTTTGTGAATAAAACCTACTTCTTTATTAAGCGAAGAACTTCAATACTTACTGGGATAATGGTAAGCATCCTCGCTTTAGCGATACGATAATTTCATAATATATTCTATACCTGTTTAACAGATCGCGGCTCGTCTTGCAATCAAAAAAATAAAACATTCGTAATCTGGTATTAAGGTTCGCATTCACCAACATTAAAAGTCATTTATTGAATAAGGATGTTATTGCAATGATTTCTAGAAAGATACTTGAGGTTGGTAAATAGCTTTTGTGTTTTGGTTGAATTCGTTTTTTGATACCTGAAATAAATAAACAACACTTTTCTTTTTGATAGAATAAAGTTTATCATCATTTAAGTTGTCAATACTTGTCATCTGTCGTCAATATTTTTAAGCTTGAATTTACATTTACACTTTAAATATCCCGCTGGCCGCGACCGGTCCCACGGGGTGTGCCCTACGGGTCTTAACTCAGTTTTTATCTCATAATCCGACCGACTTGTGATTGAGGGATATGTGTTATTTATGCATCACTTCTAGACGGACTCCCTACAGCGGGATCATGTTAATTGATCAGCATTTCATTAATATCTCATTGTTATATATCTTATAATCGTTTTCCTTCGACCAAGTTGTATAATGGGTTAGGACGAAAGTAATTAATGCTAAGAGTATACTCATTATGCAATTTTTCGTATAATAAACATTTTTCTTTCGAACATTTTGCGTAACTACTCCGTTCATTCTTTCATACATATTAATGTGTTACGCATTCTAAGCTACCTTAAAGTTTTAATTAGGAAGAATGTCTTCATCAGCGCGTCTTGAAACAAAAACCGTCGGCAAAAGTCATGTGAACTTCGGGATTGGGATCCATTTTATTTATTTATAGTGTCGTAAAACCTTAGATCGCTAATTAGTTTTATGATCATTTTATACCGTAGTGACTGGACTTTCGATTCGATGGATCCAGTGTCGCATGAGAGCGTCACGTCGCAATCGAAATATTTTATATATATAAATGTTTTAATTAGAAGATAATCTTTATTGTCTTCATAATACGCTTACTTTATTGTGGCCACTTCATTTTTTGTAATTCGAGTTCAATGAATGGAAACGTGAACACTTATTGACAATCGTTCAATTGGTTTTATCAAAGTTTTATCGGCCCCTGTAATTGTAGTAAATTTGGTATGACAATTAAAGTGTTTTAATAACCGTCATTAATTAAAAGCTTTGTTTACAAATTGCATTTTATGTTAGCTGAGGTTCGCGGATTTGCTTGCGTCTACTACAAAGTGTTATCGATGATTGCGCTATTAACATAAAGGGATTAAAAACTTGTCTCTCGATACAGTCACTTGTTTTTGATTCGTGCGCTCACAAACATAAAGACAGTAACAATTTTATTAGATATAGATTCTCGTGTGTGGACGTTTGTGATTGTGTTTTGTTTTGTGTGTCCACAACATCCGCAGATAAACCTATTGAAGGGTTGTGAAAGGCGTTCTAGAATTAAATTTAAATTTATGCATTAGGTTTGTTTAAAAAAAACTTGCTCAGAAGTTGGCGCCACTATGTTACACGTCCACAGATTATCACACGTCCGGAATAATGACGGTAAAATTATTCGTACGTGACAGCGCGGGGTTTTATTACTCTTTTTTTCCATCAAAAGTAAAAGTTCCAACCTCTATTCCATAGTAACGCGTATTCGGAAGTCAAGTTGACGGCGTGACTTGAAACAGAATGGAGTCGGTGCTCGTCGTGAATGGAAAGCCAGTTCCGTGTAATCGCCTCCCTTCTTGGGAAGCGATACAGACCGCGTCAACGCTGTCGGTATGTTAATTGTCTCATCATATATTATTGTTTTGATTGGATCGCGAACGTTTCAATAAATGTTTTTTTCTTTTTTTAGAAGCTGCTGTAATGCGCCGCTTTGAGCTCGCCGGCACTGTAAGCAGTTGCTAAGTAGTTACTAACATTGTTTGATGAGTGGTAGAATCTTGTAGTTGAGTTCACTACAGAAACTGGTTTGATTTTAATAGAAAATTATTATAATACATCAATACTTGTGAATATATTCAAAGACCCCTTGGATCGTTGGTAGTGAAACTGCGTACCAGAACCAAGGGTCATGGATTCGATATTCATTTGCAGTTGTAATCATTTCTTGCAAAAATTATTGACGGGTTTTGTTTATCTACATCCACTTGCGACAAAGACGTTCCCAACGCGGGAATGTATTACGTAATTGTTATTTTTATTTCCTAATTAATGATCGCATTCACCTATAACATAAGGCTCTCGATTTCTCTTGAGCCACTATCGAATACGAAACCCAAAACCCGTTCGCACGAGGCTCTTTACTTAATTCTCTGGAACGCTGGCAATTCATTTAAGTACATCATGCGCGTGAATATATCAAGGCAAGAATTATACTACAATGAATTTTCTTCTCTCCCACAAATATTTTATGCACTTATCTAAATAGGTGTATGTCAGTGTTCAAGTTGAAAAAAGGCAACAGCGCCTCAGCGAATGCAAGAGTTGGGTAAGAATCCTTGGCACAAGTCAGTGCCCGGTTTGAAAAATTTACTAACAAGAAAAAATTAAGTGAGATTCCTCGAGTAAGTAAGGATAAATGAACGAGATAAGAATTAAGACAGATTGCTATAAGGAGGAGTAATAAGACCTCACACGTACGTATTATAGCGTTATATTTCTTAAATGCTCGAGGTGGAGTAGAGATCCTATGACTCGTTTTCAACTGTGTTGACTTGCTAGCTATATATTAAATTTTTTTCATTGGTATAAAAATATCAAATGGTTATACAGTTCACCCGGTTTTGAGTGACCACTGCAGTCCATTACAGCTGTAACCGACCTCAAATTGGAATATTGTCCGGTTCGGGGTCGGTCACAACTGCGTCACTACTCATGAGTACTAAGTGGGTCGCTTCGAATTGAAACAATACTCGCAAAAGTTGTTTCACAGCAAAACTATGTAGTGGTAGTAATCTAATCGTAGCTGGACAAGGTTTATACCATTTTTACTTGCCAGTTAAATAACTTAGTAGTTATTTGTTTTTGAATTCATATCGCATAGTTAACGAAAATTACCTATTTTAAAAATAATTTCCTAATGCTTACTCGTATTTTCCTATCATAATTTATATTACTCATATCTGCTATGAATAATTAATCTAAAATGATTAATCTTATTGGTTCCACATTTTCAATATCAATAAATAACAGTGAAGAAAATTAGGAATAGCGACCGTAAGTTCGACATAAATACATAATATATTTTAATTAGATTCTTATAGCTTATGTTTGTTAATAAGCTGTCAGTTATTGGAATCATAGTATTTGAAGCTTATGCCATTATTTTAAAAGGAAAATGGGATTCTAAGAAGATTTTTTGAAATGATTCTGTTTAAAACTGGAGAGTTTGTTGTTCTATAATAATAATAGTAGTAGTAAGAGAAGCATTTCTAATTCCAGCTGGAGCAGCAGAATTGTTTATTATGACGTGATTTGGATCGCTAAATCAATTTTAAACCAACAAAAACTTCAAATTAATACATTGTAAGTTCTAAGAAGTTGTAATTCTAATAAGACAAAACTGATGATGCTACAGCAAGTGCTGAGTGCGAATGTGTTGAAAAATAATTAATAATAATATGTCGTTTTTGGTTTGGTTATCCATTTTAGTAGGCTATAGTGGTCATTTAACTAAACGTCAAAGGAAAGCTTACTACTTTTAAACCATTTCTTTGGGTCTTGAAACCAGGATACACCGGGGCGATACCACCACCACACGTATTTCTGCTGCCAAGCAACTTTTGCAAGTTGTGTTTCAGTTTGAAGCGTGTGGGTGCTGATACATTTTGGATAAATGACGCGACCAACTTAGTAACAATAGTCCAATTCGAGGTGAGTTACAATTGTCATGGGCTGCAGTGAACACTTAACATTAGATAAACTGCATGCCCGTTTGCTACCCTTACACGAATATAAAAAAAAGAGTTTTCCATAACCTATGTATACAAGCGACACCAGAGGTTCTAACGCGGTACAGGCTATACCTACATCAGATTTTGTTTTAGGCCGTTCTCGAAAGATTGTCCCAGAAATAGGATTCACTTCAGTCAATTTGAACATTTTTGTGAATCAGTTATGTTTAAATTGACTAATAGTAAATTTATATTACGTATAACACCATATTTAAAGATACACACCACGCGATTAACTTACCAATCAAACAATCTCCCGTGAATTTATCATCACCGTCAATGAAAACGGTAATTCATTAATTGATAACCATGATGGTATTAATCGCTTATCGATTATCCTGCAATAGTGGAACATCCTTTGACTCGTGGCTCTTAACACCTCTTTGTGCCTACCATAGAATTAAATTCGGTAGAAGTACCAGTACAAGTTTTCTTTTCATGTCAGCGTTGATGCTGTTAAAAGTTAACACAGCAAAAATGCGAGAAGGCTTTAGCCCTCTGAAGATAAGTAGGGGAGACATGTTCGCCCCCACAAGGATAACTATGAGCATTCTTAAATATGCTGTTTTTGTGTGATAGTTTGTTTTTAAAGAGCATGAATATGATTACTGTAAGTTGTATTCTTAATTAAGAATTATACTATACTACTAAGAAAACTATTATACTACGAGATACTAATCTGAAATATCGTAAAAAGTATATACATCCAAGTATTTGCCATTTTTCTTATATAGCAGCTCCTTTATGTTCTCTCGTGGACAACTCTTGTTAGAAATCTTCTGTCGGCGCAGCATTTCTAATTGTTTATCACTCTATGGTCTTACCCGTCACATACTTTACGAGGGTAATCAACTTCAATTAATCATTAAATCGCTTTTAATAATCATTGTTATTACTACATAAATTACGCTTTGGGATATCGATAACCTGTATCTTCCGCCACTCTTTCGTAATAACTTTCAATTTGCAATAAATTTCCGAATAAAGAGTTTGCAAATTTGCATCAAACGTTACGCTGTTTCGGAATACAATAATATTTACTACTCCAACTTTCTTATCAGAAAAGTTATCAAAGGCGCGTTACCGTTTCAAATTAATTTGAAACTGGTTCTAATATGAATTTGATTACATCAGGTTCATCAAAATGCATAGGTACATATTCTGCCCAATCACAAATGCCTACAATCTCATTACTTCACAATCTAGCACTGTATATAAATGTTGCAAATATCTATGCGTGACTGGTTGCAAAGCCGTGATTGGAGCGCGTGGTTACGAGAGGCAGAACAGTCGCCAATGGCAAGCTCTGACGTAACAATAGGCTTCGCTAGTGGAGTCGTACGTAAAATAGCTACGCCTGTAGCGGAAAGCTTAGATGTTAGACCGTAGAGGATGTTTCAATTCGTAGACTATTCGTACTTACCTATAGTGAACTTCGTTCTAAATTCCATAGAGGAAACAGCGTTAAGATGGATGCTTATGGATTACTCAACTTTGATGTTGAAGTTCATATAATAATAAAAGAGATTTACTTGTCTAGTTAGTCGAATTAATATGTTTGAAAAATATGCTTCAACTCACCCACTTTTTTCTGAACGAGTAGGAAATGGAATGAACGAACTAAGTAACTGAACCGAACAAGTGTCATGTTAAATCGTATTTCAACTTTCATAGATCTCATTCAATTTCAGATAAACCATGTTCGGGCAATCAAGTTGATGAAGTAGATTGTCTTACTGAATTATTAACCTCCTGATGTACGATGAACTCTACTGTTATTATGTTTCTTATTAGAACTTCCACAATAAATACTTATTGTTATTCCTTTGCAATTTTAATTATCATCATAAAATCGGACAACTTAACACTTCTGCCAATTTGATTGAATACCGGACCCTGTTTGGTATTAACAGCCCCAATGTTTCCCTCGAAATGACGTAACAGAATACGTACGTCGTGGATTAGAAACCAGAAAACCTGTAAGATCATACAGCACAGACACGTACGATTCTTATTAGGAAGCTCAAACCACATTTCGCATGCCCGAGGTAGAGACAAACTCGCAAAGCGGTGCGTAAGCGACCATTACTCGTTCAGTAGAAGATAATGGAATACTTCGGTGCGACGAAGGAATTTTAATACGTATTGAGAATATTAAAATAATTTAAAAATCGTCTCCGTATTAATTATTATGTGCGCAGGTGAGCATCTAAATACCGACTGAATTATTATAAGCCCGCGGCGGGTCATTTGGTCCTCAATTAGAGTTACACCTTAAATGTAGATAATTGTTTAGTACCCCCTAATTTGACGGACTGCGGCATAAATCAGTCACAAAGTCACGGGCAAGAAATCATTTTGGCCATCCCGCAGTAATGTCGACGTCGTAAAGTAATTAATAGTTAACCCCGCAAACGCTAGCGACGTACGCACCGACAAAAATGGCATAAAATGTTACTGAAAAAGTATTTGATGGCTTGGACGCAAATACGAGCATAGATTCAAATAAGAATTTGTAATAGATATACGAAATAATATCCTTGTTTATTGATGACGGTACTATAACAAATGGTGCAGTTGAAATTAATCTTCTTGTGTGGTCGAACGCGAGCAGCATATTTGTCCAAAATCGAGTTTGGTTAAAGGTATTATTGGCCGTAGTGCACGTAAAACCATATAAACAGCATGGTCGTTTACTATTCTTACACAATTTATCTTAGTATAATTGAAAAAAATGTGTTAAACTTTGTAATAAAAGTATCAATTCTGAGGTTAACATTCCTTCAGACGACTCCATGGCTAGTAGGTTATTGACCTGACTGAAGAGCTGTAGGTCTCTGGTTCAATACCCGACAGGGGCACACATTTATTTGGCAGGTCCTAGGTGTTAAGCTGTGAACAACAACGGGGGTGTGAGTAAGTTACTAGTTTTTTATTTATTCCAATAGTACCACATTTATGCTTTCAAGTTTAAATCTTCAGTGTTAATAGTATTAATAAGAAGTTATTTTATTTCACAATTATAGAACCGTCACCGGATACAAAAATGACATTAGGGCAAATTTTTACCGTGCGGTTATTACGCTGCTAACGATATTAAATGCGATTTCAATTTTGTATGTCAGTAAAGACGGGTTAATTGTAATGTCGGGTTAAATTAATCCCGAGCACAAATTCACTGGATGCGTAAAGTTGTATCGACATGCTTCGGATCAATTGGATTGACTTTCGGCTCGTATCTGACAAGTCAGATTAATGGGCGCATATAAGACTTTAATGAATAAGTACTTTTGCCCGTTCGGACAATACGAAAAGAGATAATCAGTACTTTATGAGCTGTTAATTACGAGTAGCGGCGGACACTAAGTAACTGAGTAAGTAAACTCAAACGTTAATTTATGAGCTCTGGCCGTGAAGGTACAATCTCTTTAAATTTACGTTTTCGACACAATAGTTTGCTGTTATAATAAAAATTTTTTTTGGAGGTTTTTAAAAGGCAAAGAAGGAAAACTGTTGTAATTGTTATAATTTTTTTTTTTCATTAATTATGTTAAAAACACATATAAATGTTATAATGTATGTACTCAGATTAGAAACACAGTTTTTGAAAAAAAAAAACATTTTCTGTGTACTAAAAAAAGAAGACCAGAAATAAAAATATTAGCTTATATAATAACACCCATCCAAATTGCTGTCCCTTGGATGAGTCCCCGGAATACTGGCGACATTACCTCGTTGAATGGCTAAACTAATTCTTTGGCCGAGGTAAGCGCCAGCTTTCCGGTCACCTGTTGAATCAGTTAACCGTTTGGATAAGTGCTTAAAAAAGCCTTAGCTTCCGAACCCCATGGCCCCAAAATCTCAACGCCAAAAGGAAGAAATATGTAGTCATTAGATATGGCAACATATTTCTTCAGTTT
>DWHE01000381.1:0-10689 GCA_018247495.1 Satarupa nymphalis | reverse complement strand
TTTATGCAAACTTCTTCAGAAATCGAATCATTCCAATCAGGATTACAAATTATTTTTAATAACCGAGGTAAACATATCAAAAAATGCCCAATATTTATTGTGAATAAAGACATGAAGTTCCGCCAAGCTAACACTTGTTTTTTGGACTAGCTTTTGACACTAATGAAAATGAATGAAGCTCGTGCATTTCGCATGTTCACAGAGACAGCTACCTCAGATTCAGCTCACAGATCTTCAGCTTATCGAATTACCACGAATCAGTTCACCTCACCAACAACGCAGTGCAAACTAAGTACAAGAATAATGGTGATCGTGACAAAGCATTGCCAGATGAAAACATGTGGGACTGTCATACATTCAAAGCTTATCTCAGGTAAATATTGATGCGATTTATTTCAGTTAGAACGATTTAAATTAATAAAAAGAATTGAAATTTTGAAGACAGATAGGAAAATACGAATTGTGGGACACGAAAATCTATCCTGGAATGAAACAATGTCTCATCGGGGCCATGCTCGCGTGCCAAGAGTCGATGGATAAGAGGCAGAACAGCTTCGAGCTTTACGGTGCGGATTTCATGTTGACCGAGGACTTCACTCCATGGCTGATCGAGATCAACTCTAGTCCTGATCTAGCGCCGACAACCTCGGTGACCGCGAGACTCTGTCCTCAATGTCTCGAAGATGTCGTTAAAGGTGATCGAACATAAATTGTTTGTATGTGATGTATGCGCATGTGTGTCACTAATTGCCTTCTGGTGTTGTCAACAGTTGTACTGGACCGGCGGTACAGCATCGACGCGGATACGGGAACATTTGAGCTGGCCTATAGACAAGTAATACCGAAGGCGCCAGCGTATCTCGGTCTGTCGTTATGCATTAATGGCAAGCGACTCATCAAGAAATCAAGGGAGAAGAAGCACGAGCCGAGGAGCGTCACGCCCCTGGCGCCTCGTTTGCCTTCCGGGGACGTTCCCGAATCGGATCAGCCGGTGCCGTCCGAATACAGCGGGCCCATTATAACCGACTTCCTCTCGTGGTTGAACCCTTACGACGCTCTACCGACAAACAAGGAGGGTCTTTTGATAGGGCCCAAGGAATCGCTCACGGTACGCCAGGCGGTAACCGCTGTTAAATCAGGCCTCGCGCTCAAAAACGCTTCGAAAAAACGTAAAACATCCGCGCTCTCTTTTAGGACGATACGAGGAAGACGCGAAAAAAATACAGAAAGTAAACGGCGCGTCGTCTCACACTCGTGCTGCGGCCCCGAAACACACCAGGCGGTGAATCTCAACGGCAAGTACCGGACCGAGTCCGCTCGCAAAGCGGAAAGACCAAAGATCGACAGGTCGGTCGGCAACAAGCGCTGCTACATCGACCCGATCGAATGGGAACGGGAGACGGCCAGCATCCTCCGCTCGACGATTTCCGTTCAGAACAAAATCGCCGCTCGTTCAGAAAATGCGGTGCCGGCGAGGCAGACCAGGTCGGGTGTAGCGAATGCCAATCAAAAGCTCGTGTTGGAACCGCTCACTGCGCGGAGTTGTGTAGACGATACAAACCCCATTAAAAAGTTGAGCGCCGTCGGCAGAAGTATTTGCAAGCTGCGCGACGAAAACAGGGCAAAACAAAAAGCAATTACATTTTCTAAAAGTTGCACGTCCATCTATGCGCCCTATCGTGTTGTTGTGACGCCTTTGAACGATGTACCGCATCATTCATTGTTCAAAGGCAAATCTTAATTCATTAAACGTCGTAATTACTAAAAGCCCTTGTTTCTTAAAACGAATTTTGCCAACACAAATTATTTTATCGCGTCTTCGCTAAATTAATAAATGTTGATTGTCTTTAAATATTAACAATTATCTATTTTTCTTCGAAATTGTTGTTAACTATATTTGTAAAAATAAAATCTTATTTTTCTGTAGTTGTAATAATTGATGTAAATTCCTTCCAGGTTTCCTCGACCGAACGATAGTATCCGAAAAAACAAATTTGACAGTTTAATTTATAAATCAATATAGTTTTTTCACACTCTGTAAGGTTTTATGTAAGTGGAAATATCCGAAGAAATGACGTTGTCATGTCATAACAAGAATGACAATGTTTAGATGTGGTACTTAAAATTATAAAAATTAAATTGAAAAAAATCTTGCCTAAAGAAAAGTTAAATAAAACAGTAAAAACATTTATCATGAAAGACTCTTCTGTGATAAGCGTTATTTCTTTACCAAACTAATTACTTATGATGGTTTAAAATTATAACTTTCGTACCAGTCTTCTTAAATTTTGTTTTCAAGGTATTTGTTGAAAGAATGAATACAAATCCAAAATGCCATTTAAAAAGAAAAGATTAGTACGAAAGAAGAAGGTAATATCACAGCCATTCATTTAAATGAATTAGTCACAATAATTCGTTCAAATTATAGCATTTTCCCTTCAGAGGAATCCAAAAAAACAAGTAACCAAGAGAAACCGATGCCAGAAGTATGTGAGCATTTTTGGAGCAACCTTCGTGCCGGTGGGCATAAAATCATTTACAGTATGTAGTTCGCCTTCTAAATAAATAAACACTTTCACATCGAATCCCCGCTATATCCTGTGCTGCGAGTAGCGTACACTGAGAAAATAACAAACACGCTCAAGTCACAAACAAACATTTGTTTGTTTCGGCCGGTATTCGAACCTGAGAACTACAGCTCGTCCAGTCAGCACACAAAGCAAGCCACAGAGTCGTCATCCCCTTATGCATATATATTTGCTTCTATCTACACAAAGTATCCGAACAATTTAATGTTATTGCAAGTATTAATTTATTTAAAAAAAAATACTTCTATTACCATACTTTATGAATAAAATTTGGTTACAGAAAAAAATCATTTGTAGCAAGAGCAATGTAAAGCAACACATTTATCCTTTCCAATTTGCTCATAGTTCCAGCCGTAAAATGGGCTCGAACAAATCACCCCAAATGATGTTCAAAAGCACGTATAACTCTTCGGGGCTTACGCCTAAAGAGAAAAGCTTCGTTATATGCAGCTGTCAAACGAAATCCTCACGGTATCTAAAACTAAAAAATCTAGCAGCCAAGGCAGTAAAAGAAAATAAGATATTTTCCGTGTACGGCAGCTGCAGTAGCGTGCGAAACGCTCTATTGGAACGTGGGTGGGTCGAAAAAATTCCAGCGAATCGAATGAATCTGTCCAAAATACGGAACGGAACTATCTCCAATAAGAACGAAATTCGCAGTGAATTGGAAAGATTACTGCTATCGAATTTTGTTGAGAAATATAATCCAAATTTTGTGTGGCGCACTCGAGACGAGTGTCGAGACACCGCCGTCATTGATATGACAAAGGACTGTAACACAATAGTAAATAAATTAAAAGCAGATGCAATGTGGACATCTAAACAGGGATTGTGCTCGTCCATCAAAAGGAACTACTGGTTTTACATCGAGGACATAGCTGAAGTTAATAGTCCAAGAACTTATAACAGTTATGACGCTGGTGAAATAGATGGCTTTGTTAAAGACTTTAAAATAACCGCTTGCACCAGTTTACTCAAGTGGATTCTGTCAATGGTGGCTAACGACAGACCAATATTTTTGAAGACCGGCAAAATATCTATGAACGTTATAGTTTTTGCACTGAACAGGTGCAAGGAATATTTGTTACGTAAACAGAGCAAGGATATCGATCGATCAATAGCCGCCGCTAGTACTGGCCAGTGGAACTCATTTCTGAAGAAATATTACAGGATCATATCTAAGGACGACGTTTTTCAAACGGACAAAAGTGACAAGTTAAGGTTGTATTTAAGTTATGCGAAGTATTTACTGCAGGAAACCCACAGGTATCGGCCCCAGTTGAGCTGCGAAGGCTGTCACAATATTTGGATTATCAAGCCGGCACATTGTTCTAGAGGCAGGGGCATAAGAATGGCGTCTAAATTGGGCGTGATCACGAACTTGCTGAACAAAGCCAATTCTAAATACGTTATCCAAAAATATATCGGTAAGGTCCTTACGCTTTTAACCTCTACAAAATAGCATGTTACTGTTACAACTAATCTATATCATTACTTGCAGAAGAGCCGCTACTAATATACGAAACTAAATTCGATATTAGGCAATACTATTTAGTAACGAGTACATATCCCTTGATAATATGGATGTACAAGGACTGTTACTTGAAATTCAGCTCGCAGCGATACAATCTCAAGAATTACCACGAATCAATACATCTGACCAATAATGCTGTTCAAAGGAAATATAACAATTGCGAAGGGCGACATGAGGAGTTGCCGAAAAACAACATGTGGGACTTGGACAAATATAGAAGTTACTTAAACAGAATTGGCAGGGACAAAGTATGGGACAATTTGATCTATCCCGGTATGAAGCGGTCTATTATTGGTATAATGCTAAGTTGCCAAGATTCTCTGTCTGTGTGCAAGAATCGCTTCGAGCTCTACGGTTGCGATTTCATCCTTGACAAGGAATACAAGCCGTGGCTGATCGAAATAAACTCGTGTCCAGATTTGAATCACACGACGCAAGTAACGGCAAGGATTTGTCCGGCTGTCGTATCGGATATAATAAAAGGTATAAACATGATAATTAATGCAATATCTATGATTTTATTACTAGGAATTGAATAGAGATTAGAGGCTTAGAATAGGTTTAAAAATGCCCGACATGTTCTCTGCTGCGCTTTTTTTCTTTGGGTTAGTAAATCTTTCTTGCAGTATATATCTTCTACCTATAATAACATTAGTTCTGTGTATATTGTTACAAGAGATATAATATAAGTTTGTTTAACTGGTCAATAATATAGAATAACCGATGCGCCGAGTGAACCGAATCCTATCACAATATTATATTTCTTTCCTTGTTGATACGTTCGACACCTGATGTAATAGTTTGTTTAACTCCGTGATAAACTTGTATATGTATAGAAGGATTTAAACTTCCGGTTTCCAAATTAAAAAATTGTCTAATTTATTTCGTTAAAATATATTAGGTTCTTTGTTTATTTTTCAAGAAGCCTACATTCCGAATTACCTAATTTAATGTCTATGTATATGCTAAACTGAGTCTTCGTACGAGCTATGGTAGTTTGTTTTTCTTACTGACTTTTATTTTTTGGATGAGATATTCCTACGACGCAATAGATTGCTAATGGGTTGTATCTAATAAATGTAGGTACGCATAAAACAAATCCAAATCTACCAAATGGTTATTTAATAAATTTACTTAATGATAAATTTAATTTTTACCCACACGAATGGTTAAATTTTTCACTTTAAAAAAGAAATATTTTTCGCAAACAAAACACACTTTTATAAACATGCGATAAATAAATGTACTATTTATTCACACTGTTGCAAATAAAACCTAAGCCTCTACACATAATCCAGATTTTCCGTTACAGTTGTGATCGACCGCGCTGGTAATCCCAAGGCGTCGACAGGCATGTTCGAGTGTATTTATAAGCAACCCATGACCGTCCCGCGCTACGGTAGTGCAGCTGAGTTGGTTATTCGAGGTTATGCTCTGCCTAATAACTACTTTTATAAAGGCAATATAGAAATTAAGGAGTCCTACGATGACGCTGATATAGATGAAGACCGAGACATTAAAGGCATACTAGCCAAATTAAAAGAGTGTTACGACCTAGATACTATAATGATGGCTCCAGAAGACGCTTTTGAGATAATTCAGAGAGAAAATGAAACATGTTCAAAAGAGAAGGCGTGTGTTTACGCAAATCAGCTAGAAGAAGAATCGGTCGAAAAAATCACGTCATTGGACAGTTCTAGCTCAGCGTCTTTTCTGATGCAAGATATAGTATCGTCACCTCTTACAAGAAAGACTTTAAGCTGTGAATACAATGTGCAAAGCGCTAAAAGTGTAACGGATTTTAAATCTCTACTCGTAAAGTCAGTTAGCAGATTTACGTCTGACGCAGAAATCGTAACACTAAAGCAATCCTTCAAATTCAGTAAACTCGATGACGGCCCAAAAGGTAAAGGAAGCTTCCTTCAAATAGATCCTAATAACATTAGGAGTACGCTTTACAATCCATCACCAAATATTTCCACTACAAAGACAACAGCACCACCTAAAATTAATTTTATAAACGAAGACAGCATTATGCAAGCAACTTCCAAATTGATAAAGTTTATTAATCGAAAAGAAAAGGAATACTTTATTAATCATTGACAAAATATTATCAATGATAAAATATCAACTTATTCTGTCTATACACATATTTGAAAACATTTTAATAGTGTACATTTTATGTGAATCAGTTTTAAATAAAGAAATTTAACACTTAAAACGTTGATAATTCACTGAACGACAATTATTGCTACTTAAATCTATCGTCTCCTTAAACTGTATTGAAGTAGCCAAAACGTAGACCATTAAAAGTAGATACTTATAGTAAAAACTAACTCAATACATACAAAAATTTTGCAGTTTTGTGGTATATACCTCAGAAGTGCAAAAACTCAATTGTCCCTTTTTAGAATTCTGTATATAAAGAAAACGAACCCCTAGAGAATCTATCTCATGGCTTTCTGTATGAACTAGTAGATTAGGTTTTTTTCCAAAACCAATTTAAACTGAATATTAGAGTTGGTTTGCATTAGATGTAATTCTTCAGGCATAGACGAGTTTTTCACGATATTTTTTATTTAACTAGTTATATTTAGAATAATTATTAATTTATTGTTGAAACGATTGCAATTTTTACTTTAATTTTATTTGGCAATAATAACAAATAATTAAAATAAATACAACTGCGATTATCGTAAAATAATATTTTGGATCAAATTATGTTATAGTAGAAACCATTATGTCATCTTATGACGTCTGGCAACACTAATGTGAGTGCTTGATTGAGTGAGGTGTACGCGTTCTTCGCATATTTTAGTGCAATATATTTAATTTCGCTTACTTACCATCAATTATACAGTTAATAAATATGGGTCGTTCGCGATCACACAGCAAATCGCCTAGACGTCATCACAAAAGCAGTAAACATTCCAGAAAGAAAAGCCGATCAAAAGATCGATCATCATCACGCAGTAGAAATTCCAAACATGTTGATAAATCTAAGGAAAGAAGTTCTAAGTCTAGGTACGTTAAAAAGGCTATAAACCCTGAGAATCCTCCAATTTGTGTATTAATGTAAAGTTCTATAAAATAACGATTGTCTGTTTTAAGGAAAAGATCACATTCCGCAACATCGTCCACCAGCAGTGAAACCTCGTACGATGGAAGTAGACGTAAGAAGTCCAAGGGCCGCAGTAAAATGGACGAAGTAGACCGGCTAGCGGAAATGGAAAGACAAAGGCGGGTGAGGGAAGCTGAACAAAAGGTTGGTAAACAAACCTTGCCACGACCTAACATTACACCCTAACCTTTTTATATCTACATTAACCTATTTACTTATCCCCTATATATATCAGGTAATTATCAATATTGGCGAACGGCCATGGAGTTCTGGTGGTAAATGATTACTGCAACCTGTGACAATCATAGCTAACCTCAAATTTTCCCATTTTCCTGTTCTTGCCTCTTATCTTGTTTATGCGTAGTAGTAAAGCGACATCTATGTCTGTTATGAAGCAACTCTTACGAGTTCTGGAGAACTAATGCTGTTCTCATTGAAACTGCACTGGACAACAGACTACAGTGACCACTTAGCATCAGATGTACTGCTTACCTGTTTGCTAATGTTACACCCAAAAATTATAAGAATTCTCCACAGTTACATGTACAACAATGACATTTTGTGTAAACTGCATGCTGTTTTGCTGATCTTACTCCAGTTTACAATATGTCTTTTGTTGAATTTATTTATTCCTAATATTTAGTATTCAAACAGCAGTCTTTCTAATTGACTAATGCCCCATTTTAATAATAAATTATATTCCCTTTTAATAAAAGATTGCAAATTAATTTGTATATATTTATTTATTTTGTACACATGGAAAAAAGCTAACAAAATGTTGTACAACTACTTTAAAATAATACAAAAAATGCAATAAGAAAATTCTTATCTTTAACATATAGTTTATCTTAATTATACAAAAGAAGTTTCCACTGATTTCAACTATTATAATTTAAACTTTAGCGTGTAAAATTACAGGTTGTTGAAGAAGAGGCAGCTAAAAGAATCGAGCTGCTTGTGAAGAAGCGAGTTGAAGAGGAATTGGAAAAACGTAAAGATGAAATAGAACAAGAAGTAGCGAAAAGAGTTGAAGAGGCCAAGCGCAAGATGGAAAAGGAGATGATGGAAGAACTTGAGAGACAGAAAGAACAGCAGCGGCGCGAGGAGATGGCCCGTCAGGTAACTGCGATCACCGTTTTCCAGTCATGTGTCAAAGCAAGCGCTAAATCCTTGCTCTCACACATGACACACACACAAAAGAAATTACTTACATTGTTCCGTATGCTTATGAACATGATAACTAAAATTCAATGTTTAAGTGCCAATAATATCTATGCAGACATTATGTACAAGCCAAACTAATTAAAGTATTATTTCGATCATATCTGTTAAAGGTCCAGTCAGGTGTAGTTCGGGTGCTTACAAGAATTTGTCTTAATTTTAAATATTCGACACTAAAATCAATGTTCGATACACTTCAATCGGTAGCCACATGCATGTCATTATGTCCACAAGGCAAGTCCGTATGTCAATTAAAATTGCCTAACGGCAAAAGTGCCGTGAAAGTGACTGGCTAGCATTTTAAAACTGTTCACTTGACTGTCCTTGGCAGTCATGTAGTCTATAAGTCAGGTCGGAAGACTTATCAAGACCCAGAAGCTGTAAGAATTTTAAAGGAGATGCTGCTTTGAGGACCCAACCTGAATGTTGAAGGTATTTTTTGAACTACTTTTTTTGTATACCAAAATTTTATTTTTGACGTAGGTATTCGTAATTTTCAACATTGTGATGATAGACTTGTAAATTTCATAATTCTCGACCAAAGGAACTCGTGTAAATGATAAGAATTTAGGTTTATCTGTTATTATAGGATTTTATGTAATTTAAATTTAAAAAAAAACTTCCAAATAAACTATTACGAAACGAAATAAAAAAAAGGTTACAATTTTATACAATGTGAAACCTTAAAGGCAGCAAAACAGTATCAAAACCGTCACCTTTGGTGACCTAACTATATGTCGTGTTATTATTTTTATTTGTACAATCGGAATAGGTATTATCTTTTCTGCTAATATCATTATTTTATCATACAGGAAGAAGAAGCACGTAAAAGGAAAGAGTTGGAAGAAATCATGGCCGAAAACAATAGAAAGATTGAAGAGGCACAACGCAAGTTGGTGAGTGACTAAACTTTTCATGGTTTTAAACAGACAGATGGTCACCCTCTTCTAAGGACACTGGCAACACCAGATATGTTATCTTTTTTTTTGTAAAAGAGACTCTTTTGTGGCTTACTTGAAAGAACTCATGTCATACATTGAAATGACCATACCACCCAAGTGTTATAGCATTTTCACACATTCAAATTGAACTTTGAATTTTGAATTGACTTCAAATTGAACCACTGTTCAGTTTGGGGTCTGTCAAAGCTGCTTTTCTACACCTTATCACCTGTTAGTCTCAAACAGCTGGTAAAATAGCAGTTATGGAGACATGTCTTTCAGCTATTGCTAATCATAGTGCAGCTTGAACTTAAGATTAATTTGGTCACAGTGGAGTTAACAGCTTACCAGTTTGATGTTGTAAAACATTGATCCTCATTGCATATTCCTTTAACCAAGTTTTGAATGAATCCAGGTGCAGTAACATGCATAGTTTTCCATCTAATGTTATATAGTTCCAAGCAACAGGCCCCTTGTATTACCTTTTCCAGGCCGAGGAAAGGCTAGCAATGATCGAAGAACAACGAAAAATGGACGAGGAAAGGCAAAAGTTGAAAAAGGAACAGGAGAAGAGAATAAAGGAGGAACAAAAGAAGATTCTAGGGAAAAACAATTCTAGACCGAAACTGTCATTTTCATTGAAACCACTCTGATACAGTACTTAATATATTCAGTATGTTAACAGGAATCAAGGAATGAAACAATACATTAGAACTATATTTTAGGAATAGAATTCGCAATTATACTTTTTACAGTTTTTTTTTTCAGATTGCTAGAGTAGATTTAATCGGCCTGCGGTTGAAAGAAATGATTATGTGCAAATGTAAAATGTCGGGATAGTCGGGATGTGCGGTTTTTTTGTAAATGGTACTCGAGAAGTGAGCTGACAAGTGGTTCACCTGGTAAATTCAGTGATAGAACTTGTCCAAGGGTCGACCTGGTCAGTACCACCACCACACCAATTTTTGATGTGAAGCAACAGTTGCGAATTGTGTTTCAGTTTAAAGGGTGTGGGTGCCGGCACGCTTTGAATAAATGAGCGAACAACTTGGTCCATACGGGTAGCAACGCAACTGTGGCCGACCTCGAAGTGGATAATGGAGGGGAGATTTCTGCCAGCTCGGCAAAAGATATATTAACACCGGATGATCTTCGTGCACGTTTGGAACTCTTGTACCAATAAAAAATGTTATTAAGACACCGGTCTCATACTGAACGTTATCCTGCTTGAGGTCTTCCACAGCTGGGTTTTCGCTTTTGAGGATTAAGTTGGTCGTCTCGTTG
>DWHE01000380.1:0-10694 GCA_018247495.1 Satarupa nymphalis | reverse complement strand
GGCTTGCTTTCTATAAGAGAGAGAGAGACAGACAGAGAAACATGCGACGCCGCACAGCTTACAATAGCTTACTATAGTAAAAAGTGTCGTGACAACTTTTCGTAAGAATTTTTTCCGTCTAGCCCCCTTTCACGACGCGCGATAAGGAACTTTGTTCCAATAATACACAAAGGGTATATCAATAAAATCCCAGCAAAGAAGTAAGATCGCCCTTTGTTTCTGTTTGTAGAAAGTAAATTGAGAAATTGTTAGAGAAATATAAAGTATTGCGGGTGAAATGTAATAAGCACAAGCAACAAGCCATTTCTGTATTCCAATATATGTGTATATTTTTGTAATACTTTCGTGAAGGTAAGCTTTTATTTTGCAAAAAATTCATTCGGCAATCTAATCAACATTGAGCAAACATTTCACAGCAGATTACGCTGAATCATCTTTGCTTTCAGATTCACGCGTAATGAAATTCGGCTAATGCCCAAAGTAATTCCAACTTGACCTAACAAAGATATTCGGGACGGGGCCGGGGAGACCCGTCGGCCATTAGGGCCAACCCCCACGTACCCCTACGCCGATTAAAGAAAATTATAACGCTAGGAGTTATCGATCGCCAAAATACAAAGTCGCGGTATCCTAGCAACCAGCGGCCGGCATAACCCTTCAGATGCCGCGAGCCGCTTACTTTGCGGCGAGGGACGCCGCGGGGTACAGAGACCCCCGTTTTTCGGCATTGATCCGGACCCCAACGCGCCTGCGTGCTAAACGAAAAACGAAGCGACGAAAAGCAAGGTCACGTCACTACAAGTTCTTTTTTCCAATTCGAATATTGAATGGAGAATCATAGCGTTCGGAAAGTGTTGCTTGCTTCGCTTTGTGTTGAGTTCAGTGGGACAGTGCGTCGCCGTCTTTCGATTGACGCGCACGCTATTCATGCACCCTTAATATACTCACACGACCCTAGAATTGAACTACTAGCGTCCTTGTTTCAAATGACAGTAATATTATTATAAGAAAAAATGACTAATTACATATCATCTACATAGAACATACAAAACGAAATTTTATGACAACTATGTATGGCCATTACAAAAAGTTTACTTCTAAAATACTTATTTTAAAAAAAGAACATCCATTGCCCATCTTGGCACCTAAAATGTTTCAAAATTCAAAGCGCAATAAAGATCATAGAATCATTTATAAACAGTATACAGGAGCAATACATGTCGAAAATGGCAGTTCGAGTATGGTCTAGCGTCTATTTATATACTGCTCTGCTATCGAAATTCCATTTGGCTGACTTGGTAGCTGATAATGAGATGTCATTACCGCTCAGCTCAGAATGTCATTCTTGGCACGACAGCGCTTCGACATATTTGTTACTGCATCGATAAACAATTTAACGGCTATTTTGTATTTATTAATTTATTTCTCAAATTTAATTTTATTGTATTACAACATGTATTGTAAATAATACAC
Organism: Satarupa nymphalis; assembly: GCA_018247495.1. Classification (NCBI taxonomy): domain Eukaryota; kingdom Metazoa; phylum Arthropoda; class Insecta; order Lepidoptera; family Hesperiidae; genus Satarupa; species Satarupa nymphalis. The sequence goes on along the minus strand of DWHE01000380.1, from coordinate 9,221 downwards.
AATCATTTTCCTTTATAAAATACACCTGTAACGTAAAACGGTTCATAAATTAAAGAGCGGCAGATGAAATTTGTGTCTAAAAATATAAACTTAACCTAACCAAATTAATAAATTATTAGAAAAGACGAATTAAATGAACCGAATCACTCCGGTCCTAATTACCATACTGGTTGCGGTATCAATTCCAGCTTTACAAGTTATTTTGACTTGATCTTCATAACATATGTATATATATATCAAATATCTAATCGATTCTACGAGTACAATAAAATTTTTATATTACTTTATTTACATCGAATCAATGTCACATATTGGAAAACAAATCTGTCAATGGCTGAACATAGTTTGATTAAACATAGTTAGACACCATACTTGTTAGAATACCGCAATAAAATTAATAGTTTAGAAGCAACTGTAATACAAACAGTTACATAGACTTTTAAGATACGATAACACATTTGAGATAAGAAGGTTAAAAAATCTGACAGTTACTATGGTTTGTGTTCCGCGTTGAAATATTTTCAGTTAATTATTATACGGAATTGAAATTAATACAAATTTTAACAAATATTCGAATGCTTATTTTCGAAAAATAGTCATTAGCGCTATTGTATTCAACGATTAAAAACAAATGACGTGGAAAACGCTAAATCGTTCAGTTCATTGAACACTGCAATGTAATGTTCAAACGAGAATCAAATAAAAGATAACTTTAATTTTACACGCTCGTATAAAATAGATTTGCGTAACAATTTTTTCACGTTTCCTAAAAAATGTGGAATATCTGACCGTAGTGCCTACGAGTATTTTGATTTTACTAATGTATTGTTATTGAATAAATACTCCAATCTGATAGTTACCTCGTTTATTTAAAAAAATGAGCACGTTGGAGAGTAACAAACGGAAATGCGTAACCGTCATTTCGCAAAAGAACCTGAGCACCGCTGCTCCTCATAACAAGCGTACCTAATTCCAAATTTTACCATTTTCAGTTGGTCATTATACTTTAAAAGGGTTCGATCACAAATTCGTTATCTAGTAAAGTTGCGTACTGGCATTTACGTTAAAACGTAAAAACATCCTGTCGACATACCATGAAAATCGTACAGTTTTAACCCCCTTACAATCTTGGACAATAGTCCAATTCGAGGTTGGTTACAGTTGTCATGGGCTGCAGTGATCACTTAACACCAGGTAAAATGAACGCCGGTTTGCTACTCTTACACCAATAATTTAAAAAAAAATCTTTTTTTTCTCGACTGTGAAAAGGCACGCTGAAATGATCGCTGCAGTCCGCGACACAAATAACCTTAAAATGATCCACAATTGTCTTCCACAAAGTTGTCCACAATGGTCCGATTACTTTAAGACTAAGTGAATCGTCTGATAAATGCTTGAATGATTGGCGCCCATATCTTTCAACTCAAACTGTATTAGCAACGGTTGATTCACAGCAAAAAGAAATATGGTACTATATACGAACAAACTTGAAATTTTTATTACTACTTAATGAATTAGGAAATACATTCTCCGTAATTATTTGTACTCGCTAAAATAATGATTTTATAATAACTTACTATTCCTTTAAAGAACTCGTAAAGGAGCACTATTTCTCTCTTTAATTATACTGTTTTTAGTTTTTCGTCGGTTCTTCTTTTATATTCTTTACAGCTATAATATATGTATAGTCTACTGTATTCTAAACACCCTACCTCTTCCCTTATCGTCTATTTCTGATCATTCTACCCAAAGATTGTCTGGAAGCAATCGATACCTTTTACATGCCACAATTTATGTTATTTTTATAGCTCTAATACATTCTATTTCATGCGTGTCCAATAAAGAAAATTTGAATTCGATTCGATCTCTTGTAATAACGAATTTCAAAATGAATTGTTATAACACATTAAAATAGGCGATCCATTCGCTTGTAAATAACGAGAACTCGCATCATGTACTAGCCGTTCGTTACCAAAAACTGAACACCAATTATTATTTATAATGGAATCGTATTTTCGTCGGGCCCGCAATTCAATCGGAAACCAAATTATCTAATAAATTAACTAGCGTCAGTATGTCGAAACAAGTGGAAAGGAATCGAGCGCAAACTAATCGTTTTGTCGTTTCGATTAACTGCAAATGGAGATATAAATCGAATACAAACGAGCGGCGGGCGGCGCAAATCTGTCGGCAGATCTTGTTACCTCCCCTTTGCGGTGTGCATAACTTTATACCTAAGTCGTACGGTTACAAAATTGTTTTGGCCGCCAGTTAGTACTCGATGACAAGTATGATACGGAACTTGCAGTACGATTAAATCAACTAGTTCGAAGTCCCTCTGCGAAGGAGACCGGTGATAGCAAGCTCGCTAAATGTACTAATAATAACAATTAACGTTTGGACTGTTCTAAACTTGTCAAACTTTGAACAGATTTATTAAATAACTATCAATACCCGGTCGAAGTTGTCCAGCCAGCAGCGTACCTATAGTTATATTTTTAGGTTTAATGCGCGGATCTTAATATAAAGGTAACCTAAGTTATTCCTTACAACACCAGCTATCTGCTAACGAAAGTTTCGTCAAAATCGGTCAAACTGTTTCAGAGATTAGCCGGAACAAACAAACAGACAGGCAAAAATGTAATTTATTTTTGCCATAAACGTATACTTTTATATCCATTTAAAAATTGTCATTTTGAAATTACAAAAATACACTATAATTCTATTCATTTGTAAGTTCGAAAACTCACTCAATGCCTCACTTTTAGAGTAATCTAAAATTATAATTGTTTATTAAATAAACTGTAATTTATTTGAGGATTTATCTACTTACATGTAAATATTATTTATAATTATTCATTAAACTACGATTACATTTCGTTAGTAATACTAATTACGACGTACTTATTTTAAAAAGTTAATGCTTTAACATCTAAGTACTTTACTTTTGTATAAGCATAGCATTCGTGCCCGCACTTCACCTGGTTTTAATTGAACACTGCAACCCATGACAATCGTAACCGAGCTCAAAAAGGACCACTGTCCTGTTAAAGGTCGACCACAGTCGTTACTTATAAGACTAATTTAGTCGCCTTGAAATACTCACCCTGTGCTTGACGGCACCCGCTACGAGCTGAAATACATAACTCGAAACATTTCCTTCACAGCAATTTAGGTGTAGTGGCACTAACCCGGTTTAACCTGGATAAATATGTATCTGCTCTATTACTACACAGAACAGTGCTTCAGTCGTAAAAAATATGATATTTCAACGCGACATACCTTCTGCCGTATTCACTATTAATTTCATAAATTCCGTTAACAATTACAATTAAAAATCACGTCCACATAAACAAAAACTTCACATCAATGTTCTTAGAAATATTTTCGAACGAACTCAGTACCCGTCGAAAGAACTACTGAACTGCATCCAGCAATACTGATGAGAGCAAGGAGCTTTTTAAATGCTAATAAACTGCGAACGTGAGAATATTTCGGGAACTCTCAATGCATGCTAATTCTGAATAATTAAAGCAACTAGCAGGTGGGGTCAGCGAGATAAAGGGTTCATGTCTTCTTTGCAACATTTATGTTTATTTATATTGACATCACACGACGCTGAGACCAGATGTTAATTTCCAGTAAACGAACCTCCGAAACTGTTGGTTTTTGTTCACTGGCTAGAGCGAGTGTATGTAGTAAATAGTGTAGTTATGAGTGCTTAGATAGTTAAATCAGCGAAGAGGGCGAAAAAATAAAACAATATAATGAAATAATATAACAAAACGCCTCATAAATCGTATCCTAATGCGGAAGATAATACACACGTCAGTAACATCCAATACTGATAAACATATGGTATAAATAAAAGGACGCCCCGACTGACTCTTGCTACGGTTAATAGATCATTAGATCATTACCGACAGAGCCACGAGAGTTGTAGACTTATGATTTAAGTTACATTATATATTCGGAAAGTACCATTAGATTTATTTCTTCGCGAAAATAAATTAAAATCCATTAAATTTCAGATTTATTTATTCGTTTAATTATTACATTGTTAAAAACAAAGAATCATAAAGGCGGACTTAACGCTAAAAGTATTCTCTGCTAATCAACCGTAGGGAGTAGGAAAAATACTCATATTATTCAGTTACTTAAATATTTCATTATATTATTTAAAGAAACAATACATTGTATTAATATTTTATGAAGCTATTTGTACTTAAAATAAAAAACCGAATCGAAACGAACTTCAGCCAAATAAACTAAGAGAGTGATATCATACCCGGGTTGCCATAAAAAAAATATTCTCTTAAAAATCATATCGCGGCAAAATAGTTTCTATTCCGAGCATTGCATCCGTAGACCATAAGGCCTTTCAAATGCTAATAAAACGCGAACGTGAGAACGCTTCGTCATCTCTTTGCATGCTAATTCTGAATAATTATAGCAACTAACAGGTGGGGTCAGTCTGAACTATAGAATCTGAAGCAAAGATGACCCCTCTGCAACATAACATTTTTAATTTTATCTCTGAGACAAGGATAAAATAGACGTTGATACGTTCTCACGGTTGGCGAATTTAAATCACTTTTTTGACTAAGTTAAGTTTTTTGTAACACATTCCGCATATATTATTACTAATTGAGTGCACTAAAATTTATACTGGTAAGGATACACGAGCATAGTGAGCACGGCTACATGCCAAAGTTATTGCATCGAAAAACAACCCTTAATATATGTATGTATGTAATTAACGTAATTGTAACATTTTCCTCTGTAAAAACCCGATAAATATCCAGTCACTTCGTTTTCATGTCGCATGCTAAGCGATCACCGATACTCATTGATGCTTGTACCTCAACCTGTATTGAAATCGAACACCATCTACAAACTGGTATTCAAAAAGTGTTTCAGAAGAAAAAATCGGTAGTATTTGTATTTCGTACCGAAAAAAAATGTGACTCAAAAATATGTAAGGCAACTATTAGTCCTCACGAGTAGCAACGCAAGTGCGATCGACTTCAAAAATAATTTTAGTAGTCATTTATGTATAGTCGTAACCGTTTGCACTTCACATCAGGGCACTTAACACCAGGTGAACTGTACGCCAATTTCTACTGTTACAAACAAAATAAATAAAAATATCAAGTAGTGATACAATGTTGCTATGGTTGACCGGGGAAACTTCCAGTACCGCACCATTTCTACAGTGAAACAAGTCTTGTCAATTGTTTAAGGTTGAAGGGCGTGGATGACGTCACCCAGGATATTCATTATCAGCTCGTGGTGACAAACTTTGTCTTTGGAAGCCGTAACCGACCTTTGATAGGACAATTTAAGTAGGTCATAATTACCATGGACCGCTATAATCGCTTAATTTTAATTTATCATTATATTCACATACCAATAATTATTTACATAGATAACCAAAAAAATTAACCGTTGGTCCAGAAACTATATGAAATTACTACTACAAGGTATATGATACTACCACTAGTTTTCTAAAAATATAACACTTGAATTGTTTTTATTATCTAATTATAATTCACCACATGAAGAGCAAAGGAGCAAGAGCAAAAAAAAATAGACTCTACAAAATAGCTTTCTTAACGCTCTTTAATGAACCTGGTTAACCGTTGAATATTCGTGGGCTTATGGAGGTCAAAACTGACCCCTCGGTGCTCGGTTGTGCATAATGATGCTGCGATCTTTGTGAAGCTCGTTTGCATGAAGCTAATTCCTGTTATGGAAATATATTTTTTCAGTAAGAAAGCTACAAACCGTCATGCAACTTGGTTTGTATATTGGCATGCGCGTGTTTAGTTTAGTAAGTAACTGAGCGAACTGTTATTTCCGCTTATAGGGCCGCTTCAACACAAAAGAAAATAAACCTTAATTGGCCCATTGTCTTGATCGAGATCGATCATAACTGCATTGCTAGTCTTAACAACTATTTTGGTCAATACTTAATATATTCGTACGTACTACTTGCCAACGCTCACACCCTTCGAGCTCTAAAAACTCATTTGCGAGTTGTTATATTGCTGCAATATTCCTTAGCGCCGATACTTCTACAGTCGAATAGATAATTTTTACCACTACTAGACTTTACCACGACCACAAGGGTGGTAGAACCTATCCAGGTTCGACCGGGTCAGTACCACCACCACGCCTATTTCTGCTGTAAAGCAACTTGCGAGCTGTGTTTCAGTTTGAAGGGTGTGGTTGCCGAGACGCTTTGGATAAATGAGGCGACCAACTTAGTCGTCAGGAGTAGCAACGCAGCTGTGACCGATCTCGTGATGGACAATAGTCCAATTCGAGGTTGGTTACAGTTGTCATGGGCTGCAATATTCGCTTAACACCAAGTGAATTGCATGTCCGTTTGCGACACATATAACAATAAAAAAAAATATTTACACGTAAAATAAAATTAAACAGACAGGTTGAAAAAATTTGTTTCAATGAACAGAAAACAGTTGTTGAACATATCTGAACATTAATAAAAATTTCTTAAAGATCTTATATTAAACGCTTCTTTAAATTCTGATCCCTTAAAATGTAACAAATTCCCGGTATTTGGCAACGATATCCGCGGATTGCGCATTGTTTTAAACAGCGCATTATTAAATCCGCGGCCACGAATATTAAACGAGGCGGATTCAAAGCGGATACATGGAATTCTTCGTAAAGTGTTACATTACAGTACTTGCTATAAAATATTGCTGCGTGCTATTTTTATTTATTAATATTTAACACACACATTTCTTAGGAAATTCTACTCTGAATTAATATAATGATTTTCGTTGATACTCAGTCCTACGATTTCTTTGGTCGGCAAGCAATTGACGGAATGCGCTTACCTGATATCACATTACCTCTGACCCTCTTAACCGTGACAGACCTCAAAATGAATGATTAAGATAATCGTTCTAGGTCAATCACAGCTGCGATGCCCGTCTGTGTACCACGATTTCATTTATTCTGCTGTAGAATTGAAAGAATTCGCAAGAAACGGCGGTCGAAACAAAATCGACTATATGATTATATTGAGGCTGCAGTGCTCACTTACCGCTATGTGAAAAAAAGGTGAGCTGCATGCTCGTCCGCTCTTTTTTTCCATAAAAAATTTAAGGCAACAACATAATTTATACAACACAGTAGCCACCGTAACTTGACCCTCTGTAATTATTATCTTTCAAAGCACTTTTGCATTCAGGTTTAATTGCAATATGGCGGAAACAATAACGGAATAAATATAATGAATGTACGAGCGAACGAATGAATGAATTTGCTCAGCAAACACTCTGCTTTGATAAATCCGCGATGTGGGGCCCTCGATTTAATTAAATTAATTAACGGAACCGTTTACACCGCGAAACTTAGGTGGATTGTTGGCTTAAATTACGTGCGGTAGCGATTTGACTGATCCGTGTGGTATAAAAATTATTTATGGTACTTAATAGATTTTTCATTTTCACCAGGGTAATTCAATTTAGTTCGTCATATTATCAGCGAGGTTGTTCAGTTATTTTATAAGGCAAAAAAAAAACTTTGGGTTACGTAATAAATAATTACGTTTATTTATTTGCCTTTTTCTTTATATTAGATTATTATAAAAAAGCTTATTTAAGGTAAAATTATTGTTACTATGATATTACTTTAATTAAAGAGAGCTGAAACAAAAAAAAATACATATATCGGTACATACCCAATAAATATGAAAATTTAAAATGTATTTAATGCTTCCTTTTAAATTGTTTACCAGTACGTATCTGTGATTATATATAGGGACTGTGATGGAACGTTCGTGTATTGATATTCATATCCTCAAAATCTAAACGCAAAACGACAATGTATTACGTAGGTACTCACACCGCACAAAATCGACATTTCAACACATCCCTATCCCTACTAATATTATAAATGTGAATGTAAGTTTGTTTGTTACGCTTTCACGTCGAAACTACTTTACCGATTATCATGAAACTTTGTGCGCATATTTTCAAATGTATTAGAAAGGACATAGGATAATTTTTTATTTTAAAAAAAGTTTTTACGGAGGGTAAAAAAAAATATTTTGGCAGATATGATTGTTTGTCAAAGAATTTGAAAATCTAGCAGATCTTTCATATTTATTTAAGGGATTTAATACGAGCGCAGCCGCGGGTATTAGCTAGTCTATCCATATAAAAGTGTTAGTTATACCATTAATAATATAAGAACGACTGGACCGATTTTTATGTTTTTGGATTTGTTTTCGTCCGGAATAGGATAATAAGTATTAATATATCAGTAAAATTAACAAAAGAAAATAATAAGATAATCAATTAAATAAATGAAGTACGGAACTCCCGCCATCGTCCGCAATTGACAGCTCACATCATGCACAGTTCACGTGTCGACAAACCGTCCGCTTTATTTGTTCTTGCACCTATAACAAAACTAAAAATGTATATCACAAGGTGCTTCACTAAATAGAATCAACCCGAGTGCAAGCCATGCAACAAAATACATAGCTTCAATGAAGCAAATATCTTGCTGACACGCCATTACAATTTTAGATTTTTGTATTTTCATTATTTTCTTTATATTATCCCAATATCGTAAACTATTGAACTTAATAAAATTTTACTATTCATTTTATTAAGTTAATAACATCAGTTTAGCCAACATTGTCTATTAGGCGGTACGAGGTTCGCCGGGTCAGCTAGTTACTAATACGAATTTTCGATGAGTCATTTCATTAGACCGTCAATAGCAGCTCGCCCAGGAAGCAAGGAAATATTATGAGTTTATACTACAAACTATTATGGGCTTACAGCTTATTACACGGAAACCAGTTAGACATAGAGCGAGTTTGCAAATTTTCGCAGTCACTATTCATTATGTGCCTAAACGACGTTTTTCATTCAGAGCTATGACGCATTTAACTTTTGATTTATAAGCACTATGACAGCTAAGCTTGTATCATTTTTAATAATCACCTATTCGTTTGAGTGAACGTACAGCTTACACGGGTGCGAGGTGGTGGGCCAACGACGCAATTGGGATTTTGAAAAAGAAAAAAATTATTAATTTTTTTATGTATTTTAAAACTTTATTATTAATAATATTGATATTTAATGCAAAAACACACTTTGGATAAATGAGGCGACCAACTTAGTCCTCAGGAGTAGCAACGCAGCTGTGACCGATCTCGAGATGGACAATGG
>DWHE01000379.1:0-10698 GCA_018247495.1 Satarupa nymphalis | reverse complement strand
CTAACTACTTAACATTGAATGTAATAAATGCGCAGTTGATATTATATATTTTTGTGTTATAATGAAAGACTTTGGAACAAAAAATTATTTTACTTTGTTACTTTTTATTAAAATCGTATTATCATGTATAAAATAGTACAACATCTTCAGTTATTAGGTAATCAGTATCTTATTTGATAAAAAAAACAACAAAATACCCAGTACTCTGAAGTATCTAAAGCTAAATGTAAATTGGAACAGTCATTAAAAAAAATCCTACGTAGATTTGGATATGCTTACAAGTAAGTTAGACTCTAAATGTCACTTAACAGTTCTCTATTTAGCAATAGTCTTTAATTCTAAGAGGAACATTTGGAATGGACATATCATCTCGCTAGTGCAACGGGAATTTATCAACAACATCCTCAACAGGTTAGTGGCTAAACTAAATGTCAGAAGATATTAATTCGCCTACACACGGCTTTACGACTGTTATTTGGTTGGATCCGACCTTGCTAAACTTTTATAATCGCGAACGATACGCAAAATATAGTATAGAAAGAAGTGGGTTAAATCTGAATATTTTAGGCTAAGACAAAAATAAAAAAAAGATAAGCAATGGTAAGTGCATCAGTATTTTACACAAGCTGAACAGACTAAAACTTAAATGCTTAATTTCTTATGATCAGTAGCAGAATAGAAAATGGAATGAGATAGAAAAATATTGGAACACACAAACGATTAGTATTCTTCATAAATATTGTAGCATTATAGTTTCCGAAATTTATTCAGCTATTGGCTTCGCTACAAGTTATTGTGCGGAATATAAATATACAAGTTTTATTGCGAACGAGCACGACATGGCACCTTGATGAGTTACTTAAGTAGGTTGATGACGGAATAGGCTCGATGCGAATGATGATAAAGTTATCGATAGATCTATGGATGTTTTGTTTTTCTATTGGAACGATAGTACCAAACGGGGATAAAATTCCAAAGGTAACAACAATTGGTGCAAAGACACTGCGCCCAACGATTATCATAATCAAATTCAAACTGGACCGTTGTCCTCGAGGTCGGTCACAATTGCGTTGGAATGAGAACTAAGTTACCCTGTTTCAGTGATACTTACGCACACACACTTAAATTCGCACTGAAATACACTGCATAATATTTCACTAAGTGCATCCAGGCGAAATAAATTAATCACCTTAGATTGTTAGATAATAAGTGTAACCAACAAATGCATCACTATTAAGTATTTATGACTTAATGCTTTCTACAATTTTATGGTACTGTGCGTAATTAATGTACCTACTAATGCACTAACTTACCATGTATTAATGTCAATCAATATGATTTAATGGACCACAATGGCCGCAGTGTTCGTGCAACGTAAGTTCTGGGTTTTGGATATGCGAAAGCGCGGGAACCATAACACAAATTACATCTTATTCTTGGTACCAAAGCCCAAAGCAACGTTATTGCACATTGCAAATATTATTATATCCTTGTAGATATACATGTAAATGTATATAGAGAAGCTATCAAAGTTCGACGAGGCCGGTACTACCACCGCACCTGTTTCTACTGTAAAGAAACTCCTGCAAGTTGTCTGTCAGCTTGAAGATTGTGGGCGCCCTCACTGTAACTAAGAACTCACGAGTTGCAGCGTAGCTATGAATGTATGTATCAAGCAAACGGGGATATAATAGGGAATTACTATTAATAGTAACTGCTGCCTAGACACTTGTAATCAACTTGGTAGGTCAGGTCGTTAACCTGTTCGATATTATAATACACTGAAGATTTAAGTTGAACGCTACGATGCTATGATAAAAACCAACTCAAGATGTAAACAATTTTATTTAAACTTTAAAAAAATCAGTTATTTCTCACGCCGTCGAAACATCGAATACCCTCTTTCTACTTAGGTGTACCCCTAATAAGACGACGTAACATTGCGTGCTGAATCGCAGACGAAATAGAAATGATTTAATTCCGTCGAGGAGTTCTGGCGGCGAGGGCGGGTACCTGCGGTGTACCTCCGCGATCGTTTGTCATCACCGCATCGCGTGACTCCATAGTGTTGACTTAATGGAGTGCTCGTGAACAAATTCAAAACATGCCTCCTGATACGGCTCGATATAACTCTATATTATTTCTGTGATTTATAACCGAAGCTAACTTTATTCGCCCCTCACAACAGTATTCACGAATGTTTAGTGACGTCACGATACGTCACAACCAATGTAATATCGTTTTAATCATTCCCAATTCCGAGTTGTAAAAAACGATTTCATTTTTTTTTTTGGATAATTTCTATTAAATTTTGTAAATATCTATAGATAGTCCAAAGCAATACTATCCTATAGAATTTTCAATATTTGTAATTTGTTTGTTTTGGGAAACGATTTTTATACGAATATCATATAACCTTCGCTCGCTGGAAATTTTGATTTGTTCGCATTACGCGTGCTAATCAGAAAACACGTTTCAAGTCATGTCTGTGCCAAACAGAAGTACGAATAACGAGACGTAAAAAATAAAATAGCATGAGGTCTTCCAAAGTTAACCCCTAGGCGCCCAGGGAGACCGGGGATCGTAATTGAAAAATAAAAGGCTGTAATAATAGAATTTACATTACGTGCTCTTCAATGACAAATTTTGCCGTCTGCCTGCTTTTGTCAGGAGAGACATTGACATGCTTGTCCCTACAATTTTCTCATTCGTACATTCATTTGCACAAATAATTTGGTGTTGCGTACGTGAGTATTAAACTTTACTACAGAATTTATAACAACATATGATTATAATACAAAAATAAGATTGAACTACTGCAAAACAATCCGCGTGTAAGGAGTATGACGGTATATTATATATATTTGATTTAATATACACCATTATCACTCCCACAAAAGATCATGCAAGTAAAATAATACCATTATACATATTAACCTAACATAATTAAAAGTATTCACTCCGCACCAGAGCATCAAACATGAGAGCTCTCTTACGAAGCCGGCAACACATTTGCTACTTCTCTGGTGCTGCCGAGGTCTATAGTCAACGGCAACTATTTACCATCAGGTGGCCAGTCTATCTATTCGGTGGCTTTTAAGATTAAAAAACTGTATATTATTCTTATAATCACACTTGTACTATAATAAATATTAAACGAATATTAAATATTATTTGCACACAGGAATTATTTCGTCTATAAATGTGATAACCAGAAAACAATATTGAATTATAACAATATCCTCCTATTTTCAATTACATAGTCGTACCTAATAAAATAATCAATCCACAGTGCATATTCGTGGTGTAGTTTTACACTCCAGGAATATCCTGAGTAGGGGGAAGAGAGCTGATTCGAGCAAACCTGGCCAAATACTTTGACTTCCTACAGTCTTACTTTGAGTAACATTTAATTTAAAATAACAGAACGAAAAGTATTATTCGTTAAAGACCTACAGATACACCAAGTAGGATGAAGATTACCAGATCTTGCTTAATCCGATCCTACATGGAACATAAGCGCGGTCAAATAAACGCGTGCACACACGGGGACATACCAAAACGAATTTCCCAAACATTTGTATGCAGATATTACGGTAAACGGTAGGATTGTTTCGTGCGCCAGCCGACATTTCCGTACAATACATTCGGCCGAGGCGTGGCACAGCTAGTTAGCCGCAAGTGAGATGTAAATATGCGCTGCTCTGGCGCTCGCGCACTGGTCGCCTAGTATCTCTACCGCATTGTACTCTCCTACACGCCCGCACAGATTCTAGGGATTTTTACATGTGAGAACTGGGAACCCCAACTGCAATAAATATGTATGAAACCTATGTGAAATTTTACAGATTTCAAAAAGTTGTTCTCGATATAATAAAATTTGGAATGCTATCTAAATGAGAGCATTTAACTGATTTTGTCTTAAAATAACTAACCAGACAAACGTTACCTTGTTAAAATTTCAATAAAGTTTGTAGTACGACTGGAATGTGATGGACTCGAAACCGTGCCCTGTTCCAAACTTTAGGTGACAATAAAATGAAGTGATTATTAATTGAACCATTTTAACCATGATAAAAAAAATTAACGGAAATCCATCATTAAAGTCGTGAATTTATACTAAAGTCCTATAGAAAATAGCACTTTATTTTTTTCTCGATTTTCCAATATTCCATATACATATAATAGATTTTGTAGTTTTTCATTAATAATACGGCCTATTGAGAAAACATTAAAATAAATATCAGCCATATCGGTTAACCCGTTCTTAATACGTTTACCAACGAACAGAATTTCATTTTTATTTATATATCGATGATATAGAAAAACAATTAACAAAGTAGTGTAGTATCTTTAACATATTTTAATCTACACTTCTACACATTCGCTGATTCTAAAGCTGCAGCTTCACCTGGAAACCTCAACAACAACAAATATGTATGTAACATAACATATTGATTTATTTCCGACTTTAATTATTGAGTAAATTTTATACAATAAAGTCAAGTCAAAATAAGTCAATAACTTAGTAACATTTTTAAAATTGACATTAAATTGTATATTTGCCAGTTAAATATATTACTATATCATATACATATGCCCAAACATAGCGTAAACAAGATGTTTTATATTAAAAACTGCACTAAAAATAATACATTTATTTTAAACAATTAGTCTATTCCAAAAAATTATTAATAATGTCACCAATTTAATTGGAATTAAATAATTTTAGTTGGTAATGGTACATAATTGGAAGTAAATAACTTTTTGTGTCACAATAGCTTCGTGCTAAGAACTATTCTTCATGTCTAGTATAAATTACAAAGACAAGCATTTTAATGATCTCCATACAACCAATTATACTAAATATGGTTTTAACACAAGTTTCAAAATGACAAGGCACCTGTAAATGACATGTTTACGTACAAATTGCGGTGTAGCTTTTGTAGAAACCGCAATTCTTAGGTTCACGTTGTATTGTCTTCAAGAGTATCTTTTATAGCTGGAACATAGTGATATCTTATAGAAGTGAGTATTATAAATCTATACAATTGACAACAAGGCAATTAACCCGTATCTCGTTCCATTGAATTATAATACGCGCGCGTCAGGTAACTTGAAGCGTTGTCGCTATTTTTACCGTAACGAAACGAGTAGTGACGCTAATTTGCGTGGATATTGTAAACATTGTTATCGGAGACTGTATCGTGTCGTTCATTTTATCATCTTAAAAGATTATGGTACCCTACAGTTGGTAGTTGCAACATTTGAACGGTCTATTGAAAGTGTGTCGGTCTATTGAACGGTCTATTGAAGTCTGTGGTCGAACCTATCCAGGTTAGACCGAATTAGTACTAACAACTCGACTGTCTTTAATGTGAAAGAACTGATTTGAATTGTGATTCTATTTACACAGAGTCAGTACCGGCAGGTTTACGATTCATGAGGCGACTTGAAACGGCCCAATTTGTGACGTAACATTAATTATGAGTTGCAGTGTACATTTCACCTAATAGTTTCTACCACGACTAAAATGTTTCGATCCGAGCCTACCTTAGTTATATAAAGATAACCCTGGCTCGTCTTGTGGGCATGTATTAAATATAATATCGGTTTATTTATAGTTCCTTGAACCGAAGTTATTTATTGTCGGTTAAATGAAAAATATTATTATAACCATTTAGCGTTCAACTGGCACCGAGAGTTACAAATATGAATACAAACAATGCCGTTTCAGACAAAAATAGTATTGTATTACCTTATAAGGTAGCACTAACTTTATAAGGAGGGTGTTGACAACCAAGAGCAGTCAAGCGGTGCATGTTGATATTTTATTTGCATACAATTATAAATTTTATAAAAAAAGAACATTATTCCACCACACTGAGCAAACTCGGCGTAAACTCCCTTAATGCATAAACATAAACCATATTTTCGAACAGCGGGTAAAAAATAAACATGTGAATAAAATGTAGCTGTATTGTATCGGTTGTATGTTATATGAAATTTATAATATGTGTTGGACTGATAGCTAAATATAAAAAAGGACATACTTTCTCAAGCAGTTTTAGTGATTTAATAAAAACTTCTCAAAAAATCTGCACTATTTTTACCATATCCAGACTGAAAGAAGAGGTGGAGAACGCAAAGTTTGAAGTAGAACTTAGTATAATAAGATTGATCTATGAGATCTCACTAATGCCTGTATGTTCGATGTTGGTAAATTGCGTCGAATAAAAAAACGTCAATTTATATCCTCTTCCAGATACTAGGTATACAAAATACTATTTCATTTCGCAACTAATAAAAACCCGAGTGTATAAACTCAGGTACAAATAACAAAGGCAGCGCTCGCGCATGCCTCGCGAAGCTCCCGCGCCACACCTAATTAACCCGGGACGTGACATGGCCGCGTTATAAATTTAAAATCTGTTAACGCGCCCGCTTTAAATTCGCAAATAAAAATAAATCTAGCCTGAGAAGTAGAAACAAAACAGATAAGTAAATCAGATAGCCGGCGCCCGTAATTTTGCATTTAGCGATCATAGCCGCCTAATGAGCGAAATTCCTTCTTTTTCACTTGTTTCTGGGCACTATTACTGTCGACTAAACCGATAAAGTTAAAACAAATAATTGTGTTATGTAATCAGAGTAGAACAAATTGCATTCTTATAGCGTAAATAAAAAATATGTATTTAGTAAATAAGAATAAACGAGTACGGTTAGATATCATACGACACTAGTTATCTTTACCTATGAAATTGGCGTTTTATGCAGCAAAATTATATTTTTGTTCCATAGAAAAAGTTTATGCGAGTCATATTGTGAAATCTAATAGTATCGCTACTTACATTTATCAATTTAAACAAAACAAATGAATTGGAATTATGAAAGCGCACGCATCTCCATCTATTGTCATCTTGCTGTATTACTCGTTTGTACAAAATGTATTTTCATTAATTTTAATGAATTGAATTAACGCAGGCTAACCTAATGCGGGTGTATGAATGTATAAAACGTTTTTAGATTTTAAAATCACTCGATCAAACATTTCTTGTCATCAACAAATAATTATTTGCTGCAAGATAATAAGCCCGAAAATGTTGAAGTGTTCGATCTATGAATATCTTCTTTGTGTGTCGCTTCTAGCCTTCTATTACTGGGCACTTTTCCGACTGGTTATTTTATCTATCTTCTTCGGGTCATCCGTTAGACTACCAAATACAGTACATAATGTTCACCGATGGCGCAGTTTATGGGAATTGTACAAAAATCGAACTAAACTTTTGTCCTCGTCAAGGTCGGTGACGTCACAAGGTTACTGCTAAGGAATCAATCGAAATGCTTTTTGTATCACTATACTGGCATATGTGCTTCATATTATGTTATTTTCAATATCGCTTGAAAATCCAAAAATCCAAACAATTTGGCCCATCACTAGCTAAACTATCTGACGGATGTTATTAAGTGTCGATTGCGAACCGAGTAAGAAAGAATTAAGGTATTTTTTAATTCAAAGATTAGGCTGATTATTAAGCTCACACTTTAAAAAGTATCTATGACAATTAACAATATAATTTGTTTGATATACAATATGTTTATGCTGCAATACATAAAACATTGTGAGTAAAAGGTTATAGCTGATCAGCGAGAAATCCTTTGCGACCCAAATGCAGAGTATTGCAACTTCAAAGTTTATTGCTCACCTTTCACTGTTCTTAATAATCTATATCGAGGCTTATGAATAGATATGTGAATAGTTATTCTATGGGTAATTTAAACCGTTCATATTATTTATTCAAAAATCGAATGATGTCTTTTGTTAGTAGCCCAATGGCTATGAATGAACTCTATACAATTATAGAGTAAATTAATTCTAGGACTTGTTATGCTATACTAATGAGAACTATTATTTATTATATTTATAGACATCTATGGGTTAACAGGAAGTACTGAACGTGATCGCTTAACTCCAAACGATTTTCGTTGCAGGTGTAAACGACCCTATATGTTTCTTAATAATTCTGCTCAGCGCTTATGACCTTTCGAAATGCAAGTTATAACAGAAGGTTATTGATTATTGTGCACAATTAAATCACAATCACTTGGTGTCATAACAACTTATTTCGATCTTGTGGCGTGTTCCTTTGATCATTGATTAGAATATTGACGTAAAAATGCCGCGACACTTGTGCCTTATCTTATCTTATATTCTTTTTTATCGCATAAAAGGAGCAAACATGTATATAACATGGTATTAAATTGACATTGAAGGCCAACAATACATACAATTTATAACCAATCTAAAATTAACTTTAAAAATTTCCATCGATTTATTTTAGGACCATCATTGTTACATTGCGGATATTGAATAGACAAGTCATGTTTACGCTTCATGTGTTGCTATTTTATACTTACAGTTCATATCAGAATTGCAACTTATAAAAAAAAATACTTCTATGATTTATAAAATTAAAAGTGGACTCGATCCTTGATGTTTATTATTTCCCTTCTGTGGACTGTATTTTAAACACAGCCGAGCCGATACATCGCTTTATGAAAAACTTTTAAATTTGCATAAAACGTATTGCAATTCATTTTCCTCTACAGGATGTTGGAAAATAGAAGTACTAATTAAATACTACTAACAAAAAACTAATGTTATTAAAATGTAATCATTATTCAATTCACTTTCTTTACCTTATTAGTTTTGGCATGGCTCTATGGTTCTGTTGATAGAGACTTGCCTGCTCTACCAAGGATCCTAGATTTCAATCCCACTTTGGGCAGACACTAATCTGATAGATATTTGTGATGTAATTATTCTCCTGGATTGGATGGATAAATGTGTTTTATGTTATGGGCTTTTGTGTGCAGCAAATCACCTGATTACGCTTGGCTACAACTTTTGATATCAAAATCCATTTTAGAATTTCGAAACATGATTAGTGTTATATAAAAATAAATACACATTTTCTTTTATCTCATTCACTTGGTTTCACTATAAACATACTTACACATTGTAATGAGAAAACATTTGAATACAAAATTGTTAAACAGGATTTTTTATTTTACAACTGACACTGATTTTATAAATAAATAAGTTTACATGCAAATAATGTGCACGAGTAGCTAAAAATTTATTGTAACATAAAATCCGTTATTTTAAAGTCCAACACCAATAAAGTTTACAGTTTAGGTAACATACAAATAAGGTGTTAAAATAAATATACTTCGAGCTCTATCAGGGTTAGGTCGCAATTATGCAGCGCCCTGTATAAACAAACACGGCCGTTTGTGGCAGTTGCATGGCGAACGGAGTAGCAGCTACCGATCATCGAGTGAAATATATAAATCGAGGCCTTATCATCTTCGGCGATCACCGCGGACGGCTGCGGCAGGCGACCGAGACCGAGACGTGAAATAAATATCCATTTCCATACTCAAATGCGGGCAGAAATGGGATCGCGGGCGCACGTCCCGTCAGCTACGTCAGCCCCTCCGCCTTCCACACCCGACAGCGCTGCAGCGCTGATCTATAACTCCTTATTATTATTTGAATGAGATCTATTGATCCCGAGGTGTGGAACTCGCGATCCGATCCAGCGAAGATCATTTTGTTCGACTGGAACGACCGCTTTTGAACTAACTTGACGTTACAATGGCGAGCGGTGACGGCAATGATTTAAAATCTGTTAACAGGACGGTTCTCTTTTTAACGATTGGTATACAATTTCCATAAATGGTTTTTCCAGATGATCTCAGTATTCGGAATGCATTACACATAATAAGGAATAACACGGTCACGGCGCTGCATAAAATGAAACATGCCCCATTCGAGTCCCGATACGGCATCGGGGCGAACAATACTGTGAGGGATAATACATGATGGTAAGAATGAAACTGAAATCCCCGCAGTAATGAAACGCCAGCCCATACCGCCCCATATTATCTCGACTAATTATCTCCTTGCCACGGACGGACGAGGAAAATATTCAATTCAGCTATCGGTAATACACAGTTATGCATCTATCCTACTAATCAAAGCTATTCATTAGATCTTAATGACATTGGAGAAAATAGAAAAATCTATCTATCAAATGATTTTCATTGTGAAAAATTTAACATTTTCAGGCCAATCTTAGCGGACTTAGTGATTGTCGAACCTATCCAGACTCGAAAGAGTCAGTTACTATAGCACTTATTTCTGGTGCATCCAACTTTTGCGAGTTGTTTTTCAGTTTGAAATGTGCGCCGATACACTTTGCATAAATGAGACGGTCAACTTGGTCCTAAGGAGTACAAACGTAACTGTGACCGACCTTGAACAGGGCAATGGTCCACATTGAGTAGTCACAGCTGTCATGGGCTGCAGTGAGCACTCAACACCAGTAGAACCGCATGCCCGTTTGCTACTCTTAAACCTATAAAAAAATCTTGGTCGACATGTCTAGTGACTAACCACCATCATTACTTTAATTTTGTTCTCGATCGACACTGTAAGTAGGACGCCGTAGCACTCGAGCGAAGTATCCCGTGCCAATCATCGTTGATAAAATAATAGGTACATTGCAGGAAGCGCAGTTATTCGCAACGGCGCGCCACCCGCCGCCCGCGCATAGGGGCTTTTAATCAACACTTTATTGTTTAATGACCCCTCGTCCGACTCGTAAATTAAAAGGGTGACGGCTCAAACCC
>DWHE01000378.1:0-10704 GCA_018247495.1 Satarupa nymphalis | reverse complement strand
AATGAAAATTGAAAATTACATATTTAAAAAATTGGTACTTTTTAACTATTTTCATAGAAAAGGCGATATGAAGTTGCTGGATTCTATTTTTTTCATATTTAATATAACGCAATCTTTAAAGTTTCAAACTAGGTTAAGTGTTAGTCATTATAGTTATTACCATTTTCATAATAACTGTCTTCAAATATCAACAAATAAAAGGTATATACAAAAAGATAGTATGTAGTTTTCTTTCTCTGTTTTTAATTCACCCCTTCTCCAAGGACAATGGCTCAATAAGGTACAAATGGATCTATGTTGTTGGCATCTCGATTTAATATAGAAAAAATAATTTGATGTAACAGGGATACGATTCTAGCATTATATAATAACGAATATACATACATCTTCAGTCGAGAAAGGGAAGTAAAGACTAACACAACGATGTCGCTAAGAAATATGATAATACCGTTCGGGGACAGCGGGCCGTGGCGCAGCGGACAATATAGAAAATAATAATTCATTTTTTAAATAAAACAAATAGGTTAATTTATTTTACAAATTCCTTTTGTTATCATATTTCTCTCGTTTAAAATATGCTCTCTTAATACAAAGATTTATCGATCACATCACCAACGGGCATAGACAATAATATATTTGATAGAAAAAGAGCGATGCGCCCACACGTCAGTCGTATAACATTACATTACAACATTGTATAACATCTGTTACGTTTCATTACATATTATTTGATTTATAACAGTATTACAGATTTGTTACAGGTTAGTATTTTTTAAAACGATGTGTAGATTTTCTAGAAAGTTATACTAACTAACAAAAGTTATAATTTTGCTATAGCGTTATAATTGATTTTTATATAATATTTATAAGCATTCCGTCATAACAATGTTATTCATCTTTAACTTGTAACAATTTATAACTTTGCAAGAGTTCGTAAAGAATGTTAGATAACAAATGTTACATAGCATCGTGTGACTGGTGTGTGGGAACACCACGTGATCCGTTGCATATCTGTAGTATTGCACTTCTACTTGGCGTCGATGCACTCGGCGGCTCTCTGCGCGGGCTTGGCTGGCGCGAAGCCGGGAGGCACGTTGGCCACGCCCCAACCCAACTTTTGTCCGGCGGCCCACTGCTGCTGCACGAACGACTAATATTTTAGGTTGAACAGAAGTATAATACATACTTATTTGAACTCTGAAGCGAGCCATGTGTAAGAAGTATATCCATGTATGTAGCGTATCCATGTGTTTAACTGAACTGATATTAATTTTTTTATATTGATGCGATCTATTTAGATTGGTCCGCGTTAGTACTACACGCACGCAAAGGATATATTGCGACGACCTGTTTAGTCCTTAAGAGCAGCCAATGCAGCCGTGACTCACCACGAAGTAGACAATGGTCCACTATGGGATATGGTGAGAATTGTCATGGACTGCAGTGATCACTTAACACCAGATGATGAACTGGAAGCCCATTTGCTACTCTTATATTGATAAAAAAAAATCAATAACATATGGCTACACTGTGCTTGAGTTATATTTTATTTTGATAGTATTTTATCTACAAATAGGTTTATTTATTTTTTTATTGTGTAAGGGTAGCAAACGGGCGTGCAGTTCACCTTGTGTTAAGTGATCAATGCAGCCCATAACAACTGTAACCAACTTCGAATTGGACTATTGTCCATTTCGAGATCGGTCACAGCTGCGTTGCTACTCCTGAGGACTAAGTTGTTCGCCTCATTTATCCAAAGCGTGCCGGCACCCACACCCTTCAAACTGAAACTCAGTTCGTAAGAGTTACTTTACAGCAGAAATAGGAGTGGTGGCTGTACCGACCCGGTCGATCCTGGATAGGGTCTATACCTATACGTTGCATATATGGGGATTCGAAGTACCATCGTTCATAAAAACTAAATGTTAATGTATGATAAAATATGACAAAATCTTTTACGTATTTGTGCATAAATGCATAAGCAATATAGTTGTTTGCAAAGTTAGAAATTTATTTTCTTGACACTTTGACATATTTCAACTATTTTCGAATATTTTGGTTCGACAACAAATCTGAAGGCGGGGAACTAGACCAGCTCCCTTTTTATTAATATTTTTATACCGCGCCACGGTGCTAGCGAGGACGTTATGCAGGATTCGCACAGGCTAAAACCCCACGTATTCCACCGCGCCGCATAGTAACTAACAGAGTTAAGGGGACGCTTGCACTTCCGCAACTTCGCCAGCATCAGTCTCCTTCTCATACTGCCGCTATGATGGCCTACCGGGAATATACGGCACGCCAACGTATTCGAGGGCCCATTCTTTCTAGGTGAAGGAACCCCCCCCCTTCTCTGGTTCTTTTGGCTAGTAGCCAAGGTGCCTTTCCTTTACTCTCATGCGGCGGATCGGATGAGACAAGATAATTTCCTCCCTCATCCGATCCACCATCACTTTCTACGTCATTACTTTCTCGCAGAAAGAGTAGTCCGGCTCACTGCCAGAACCAACTTCCGCAGTAATCACAAACCTCGAAAATATATGATAAATAATAAATAAAAATATTACTCTAAAACCATTGAAAACATTCAACCCAAAATTGTTTATATCCTCCATCTTATTACATACCAACAAGAAATAATATCGTACCTAAGTAATTTTTTATTCAATGGTGGCCGGGCGGTCATACGCAATTATTGAAGATGAAATTGAAATGTTATGTTTTTATTTATCAAAATAGCTTATTACTTTATTTTCCTACATTGATAATTTTTTGAAAAAAATTGCAATTGCTAAAAATGCATAACATTTTAAGCGATTTTAGTGGCAACCTAATTATAGAGTATTGAACGAAATATGTAATCGATGCAAAATAAAGGATTAACGGAATCTAGAAATGTTTCATCACATTGTCACGAATTAATATTTAGACAATATCTAAAGGATTAATCAATAGTTTGTTGACATCCAATACAATTAACTTCCACTGACGCAATTCGATCAAAGAGGGATTAATGACTTGATATATGTCAACCAATACATTAGTCGCGTACTAGACAAGTAAATATAATAATTAGTTATCATTAATTATTCTAAAGTATAATTGACATGTTTAATCAATAAATAAATTGATGAATCTCCATAATTTTATTAAAAAATTACATTTGGAAATAAAAATATTTAATTTTAAATTTACATAGAATTAGGTTTCAAATAAAATCATTCAAATTATTTATAAGACGGTTATCGAATTCGTTACGTCAGAAAAAAATCTGTTTTAGTATTAAAGTCGAGCTTTTATGTTTCTAAGTATGACTAGGTATCGACCCCGCCTTTGCTTGCGTAGAAACCAATCCCATCTCTGGATTTTGAAAAATCATAAAAACATTGGTTAGTAATGCCTAATTACGAGCATAAAAGTCGCTTTTTGTTCCCAATCAAGTAGAAACTTCGAAAAGTCTAGATTCTAGCTCTATTTCTAATCTACATCATTAAAGGGACCTCGGTGCAAACTTTCCGCTTTCTAGGTCAAAGGTTTTGGGCTGGGAGTTGATGAGTCAGTCAGTCGGGATTTCCCTTTCATATATACTGCTTTGACGACTACGTGGCTCCTTGGCTATTGACACTGAATGACGAGCTGTGGGTTTCCGGTCTGATTCTCGACGGGGGCCGATATTTATTTCGCAGATAAATGTTTATACTCTGTTTATATTTTGTATTTTCAGTAGATGACGTGTTATGGACCTTGGCCGTAATGCGACCGACTTAGGACCGAGAAAATGAGAATGTTGACCAAAGATTGCACCACGTCTTGAACGCCGAAAAATAACACACCGACCGATTGTTGACAGTAAAAAGACGAAGTTGTTGCTTCTGTTCTGTTAAACTTGTATTTCCTACCTTCAAATACGATACGCCAAACATCAAAACGTGCATACATTTTATGTTGCTATACTATGGATGGGTGACGTAATAAGATGAGTTTATAAAGTACCAGGCCGACATGGGACGTAAAAAGTTTTATGTTGAATAGTAAGCAGCGCGGGTCATGCTTAGGGGGTGTATAAATCGTAAAATATATTTTATCCTGGCAGTTCGTATCGGGATTAAGATGGGACTCCAGGAGAGACCAGTTTTATGTGATATTAAATTTGGTATCTTAAGGCCTATAGAGAATTCTAAATAAGGAGGAAAATATGTATTTTTGGATGGACATATAAACTTGTGACGTGAGGCATGCAAACTCAAGGGCACTTGGAAATTAAGGGCGAGCTGGCCTTAAAGAGTCCTGTGCTAGAGCATAACAGTACTTTATTACCTTATGCTTTAATTAGCTCAAGTAAGGCCTTAAATAGAGCAGGCCTTAAGCAGTAGTGATAGAAACTATCCAGGTTCGAACGGGACGGTACCACCACCACGCCTAGTTCTGCTGTGAAGCAACTCTCGCGCTTGTGTTTCAGTTTGCAAGATGTAATAAAATAAAAATTATTGAGGCGTCCAACTCAGTTTTCAGGAGTAGTAACGCAGCATTGACCGATCCCGATCTGAACAATGGGCCACTTTAAGGTTGATCATAGTTGTCACGGGCTTCAGTATTTACTTAACACCTGGTGAACTGCACGCCCGTTCGCTAGTGTTATAACAACAAATAAATTGAATTTTGCTCTTATCTCTGGGAAGGCGCTTCACAATACCACCTCCAATCAATTGACTTCATTGACAGCGGTCGAACCAGATAGCCATGTGCATAGGCGACCACTTATCGCTTATTTAATTGCTTTTAACATATAAAATCTTAAAACACTGCTGCGTGATTATTAAGCATTGTATTTAATTTAATTTCTAAACTTAATTCACTATGACATTTCTGTATTTACTCACAATAATAGCATTTTAAATAGTAAAACTAGATCCAATAAAAGAAAGAAAAATCTTGGACAACTATACAGACAATATCCTATTATTATTGATGTTAAAGTTTTCACTTTTCTCCCATTTCTGGGGTATTATCTATTGCCGCGGGCTTGTGGCCA
Organism: Satarupa nymphalis; assembly: GCA_018247495.1. Lineage (NCBI taxonomy): Eukaryota > Metazoa > Arthropoda > Insecta > Lepidoptera > Hesperiidae > Satarupa > Satarupa nymphalis. The sequence continues at coordinate 5,672 of DWHE01000378.1, read as the reverse complement.
AATGACAATTTTGGAGTTGTATTTTATATTTGCTAGTTATCGATTGACCAAAATTTTCTCACTATTCGGCAGGTGTTAATGATAACTGCATTTTGCGTAAGAATGTATGTTAAACTATGGATATCTAATGTGTTAAGACTATCTTGACGTGTACGAGGTATGACACCTGTTGTTGAAATTATTATGGGTACTGTCTTTACCTTTGTTACTTTGCACGGTGATTTTAATTCTATTGAAAGATTAGTATATTTAATCATTTATTTATTTATTTAAAAAACTAATGTTCACCTTAAAAAAAGTGTACATTGGGTGGACTTAATGCCTAATGGCATTCTCCGCCAGTCAACCCACGGTTGATGGAGAAATTTTTTTGGCAGGTGTCAAAAGTTTATAAAAAGAGAAACAAATACTATAATACATAATAATATACATATATATGATGGGCATCTACCCTAATAAACTAATACATTGTAATAGCAGTCAGTGACCACAAGATTTAGGGAAAAATGCACTACGCTATATATTTAGAGGGCGTCATATGGCTGCGGCTATTCTTTCAACATAAATACATATTTAAGTACATTAAAAAAATATTATGAGGAAGTTTTTTATTTAATAGACAATATATTTTGAGAATGTACATAATAATTACCAATAACAATTTGTTCTAGTTTCATTCTTTTTAGAGCTCGATTTTTCAGTAGTCGGGTATCAAATATACCACATCATATATACCAAAAAATACTATCATAATCTCTACTCGAAGATTGTTGCGAAGCACTAAAATCTATTACAGTAACAATGGACTTCGCAAAATAATGCCGAATCCTATTAACTATACTATAATATACTAGGTGAACCCGGCAGACGTTATCCTGCCTCCTCAAAAAATATCCTCAAAAAATTTCCTGAAAATTTTATCAAAATCGGTCCAGCCGATTCGGAGTCCATAGGGAACATACATCGCCTTTTATATATAAGAGAATATTATCAACTTACAGTTGACAGGTTTCACTTTGTAAACCCATTTAGTCAGTGGCCACTAATCATCAGAGTTACAACGAACTGTTATGCCTTGTCCACAGCATATAAAATATACTTCGTGCTTAACAGATCAGCTGCTGAGCAGCAATTTTTCACATTACCATTGAATCACTATTAACACGTAATCCGAATGGTACGAACTGAACTGTCATAATTGTAATGAGATGAACGTCCATGGAATGACTTATTACCACGCCAAAAGGACTATTTAAATCAATTTATTTTCGTTTTAATTTACGCGTAATATGGATAAAATAGCAAAAGTTCGTTGCAAGTCGATATAGACTAGGTTTACGATACCTATTTTTGTGCGTAAATTATGTGTGGCAATAATATACCCGTTAATTACGATATTGGCGCTGAACTACTGAACTGATATTGATGAAATTTAACATGGAGACAGTTTAAGATACGAAAGAAAGACATGTTAAAAACTTCTTAGAACAGCGTGCGGAGGTCAAAATGAAGACAAATGTCACATAATTATTTTTTAATAACACAAGAATATAAAAAAAGAGATTCAGAAAACATGTTTTAGCTTCACAAAACCTTGGATTATGAAAGCTGGGTTAGGTCAATTAGTATTTTACTTTATCAGTGAGAGTAGCAAACTCGCATCGATTCACCTAGAATTGATCAATGCAGCCCATGACAACCGTAACAAGACACGTTAAACTTGGCCATTGTTCTGGCTAAGATTGGTCACAATTGCGTTGCTACTCCTGAGTGCCTTAGTTTATTGCCTTCAAACTAAAAAACAATTCGAAACATTTTCTTCATACCATAACCATGTGTGGTGGTGGTACGTACCCGGGAGAACTTAAAAGCTTTGGTACTATTAAAAGTACATTTTGGGCAGTAAAAACATTTGAACAGCGCGTTTTTTACTGCTTTCTTATGGATACTCTGCAGTTTGCGTAAATGTCTTCGAGCGCTGTAACTCTGATATTGATCCCTTGGGAACGAATGAGGTGACATTTCCCTTTTTCTAGCCCGGGATAAGAGTATTTCTACGTTTTCAATAATTCATGACATGCTGATAGTTCTTTATATAGAAATATTAAAGTACCTGGCGACAACCTTTTATTAATCAACTATTTATGTTAGAATGATGTCTTTTCCTACATCATAATTCTTACTTATTTTCTTATTTATTGACATTATACGCTTCGTAGCTACAACCACTATGAAGTTATATAGTTAAGAAATTTAATAAGGCAATAGGGTAAATTACCCTTCACATAAAAACGAAATACAATGAGTCTAATGTACTTACGTTAGGTGTTAAAAGAAGATGTGTTGGAAAACAATATTTGGTACCAGTGAAATCTAAAAACTGTTAACTGATAATAATAATTTCTAACTGATAAATCAGCCTATTTCAAGCCTATGCTGTCTTAGATTCTAAAGGTTCAAAGTAAATCTTCTGTAAAGTGAACATTACAACCTACCTATTTGTCATCATCATTTTCTTGCCCTGTTTCCAGTTCATCTGGGGGCGACGTAGCATGTTTTTTCTTCCATTCATCTTGATCACACATCAACGAATAATTCCCCTTTTCATTCGTACCACCCTTCACGCAATCCATCCATCTCTTCTATACTTTTCCTCTCCCCCTCCTTCCATCTACCTTCATCCTCAGCATTCTTCCACAATCCATCCACCCACATCTCCTAAGGATTAAATTAGAACGCTTCGTATGTTGTATTAAGTTCCTCATCCTTCAAACCATAAACATCTTCAGAAGTAATAAACAGTTTGGCGAACGGTTTGACATATTTTGTTATGCTGCTTTATCAATATAGCTAATAAATCTTATATCTAAATGAAATTCAATCAATACCAATGGCATTAAAACAAAAGAACTTTTCTCTCTCAATAACTTCAAAGAATGTCTTGGTTTAATTGATTCTCGCAATTAAGGTCCGATTTCTCGTACAAGTCGCCGAGCTTAGAAAGTGAAATACATTCATTACGCTGAGTTTCAAATATTTTATTGCGTAACTGTACTTCATCGCATCGTCTTAAGTGCTTGTAATATGTTATTTCAACCTTCAAACTAAAACGCTGAGCAGCGATAGAAATTGTAAATACCTATTTTAAAATTAAAATATATTGATTCTCAGACTAACATTCTCGGACTTATTACAAATATCCTATATTAGGAAACAAACAATCAACCGTCATATAAATGTCAATTTCGGCCGGACTTGGAACACGAGCCCCTAATTCGGCATATTGTAGTGGTAGGACCTCTTCAGGTTCGATCGCGTCAGTACCAAAACCAAACTTGTTCCTGCTGTTAACTAACTCTTGCAATTTGTATTTGTCTTAAGGGTGTGGTTGCCGGCTCGCTTTGAATAAGTGAGGCGCCTAACTTAATCCTTAACCGCACCGCAATAGTTACTGTTGTCATGGGCTACTGTGATCACTTAACACCAGAAGAACATATTACATACGAAAAAAGCTAAAAGCCTCCTTAACTTTAAGGGCCTTAGACAAAATAATTCCAGGGAAGATAAGCTCAAGCGCAAATGGGGCGCGTAATATGTGGCTTATCAGATCTCTTCGTTTAAAAGCTTTTATGGTTCTAGTACACAATGGCTTATTTTGACCTTGGGCTTCCCACAAACATACATTTCTTGGCTTGATAAAAGTTCATTTGACACACTAATACGGTAAACCTATGTACTATTCTTAGCGGGCACAGCTTTTTTTTTTCCTGCGAAATAAGCACCTTAGCGATTCTGTTTTAAAGTTGGGGATGCAGCAGATATAGCTAGTAATTTTGATAGTCCTAGCTGCTGTAAAAAGGCATTTGTGATAAATCTAAGATATAAGTAATTTACGGATTGAAGTGACAACTTAACCCTATTGCAAAATAAATTTAGCACAATTTGTGCATCAAAAACTTCTAATAATGACACTCCTACAGTCTTACTTTGCCTCAATATTCGGTAAATGTTGACGTTGGTGGCTTTGTATGCAGAATGGAGCGTAACCGTATCAGCATTGGAGTGACTTGGTAAAATGTATTAACAGACGTCTGAGACGACGAATTCTATACAGCTTCTAAATCAGGCCTTACACAAACAGACCAGGAGCGGGAGGGAGGGAGGAAAGTATCTAGCTCCTTTAAATACAAATTATTTTCTTTGTATTTTATTACATCGGTATTTTAAAACCCTTCAGATTATACGAAGGACTTTTACGACAAAATAACTTAAGATTAGAGTGACGGTCATCGCAATTCTAGCTTATCGAAGCTTATGTGTTAAAAGCTTTTACAGGCACACAGATTCCAATACTACTAACGTTGTACACTATCGTATTATGTTAAAGAAATCATTACTGAGCAGCTTTTAAATCAGATGTGAATGTTCATCTATTACTGAACTAAAACTAGTCCTTTCTTGTGTTGAAGATCAGCCATTGCTAGCTTTGAATACTGAATTGGAAGCTTGGATAATTAATTAATGCTAAACATTAAATAATGCTAGAAGATTCGTCATTAGAAATCATAGAAATCGCTACAAAAACAAATGTACCAATACGCAGTGCCTGCGAGTGCTAAAAGAGTTCCATTAAATGTACTAATTCATAACATAAATCGCTCATTAATACTTTTTTGGTGTACTAAATCTACAAACATTTGATTTGCCATTTGAAAATCGTGACAATCTTTCGTACCTATAAAATAAACATTTCCTAGCTGAATTAATTCTACGTGTTTAAATGTTAATGAAATGCATTAGTACTTGGTACACAAAGAGGGACGCATGGATTTATTCAAAGCAGCATACATTACCTAATTGCAGCGGTGATAAATTACGCAGAGTAGCACCTGCAACCTGATTATTTGATCAACTGAAATCGGAAATAGAAATGTTAGAATGGAACTTTGATACTGGATACATTTCGTTAAATGCACCCTTAAAATTACCAGCTCGTTGTAGTAGTAATAGTGTAAAAGTCAAACATTATTGTGTCTGTTTGTTACATGGATGAGACTGATAGTGTTATCCTATTATGAAAAGTTCAATTTATTGGAGAGCATATTTTTTGGATAACAGTAGCAAACATTCACATAGTTCTTTTGGTGTCAAGTGATCACTGCAGCCCATGACAATTGTAACCGAATTCAAATTTGGGCCATTATGAAGTTCGAAGTTAGGTACAGCTGTGCTTCTACCCCTGTGGGCTAAATTGGTAGTCGGAGCATACCTACAAAGACACCTTACAAACTGAAGGTTTAATACAGCCATGGTACAGATATAGTTGAAGCTGGATTGGTTCTATCACCATTAAAATAATTATTCGTTAAGAATAGTTAGATCTTCATGATCGTGACAAGTAACAGATAGTCTACTTTAGACCAACGTTATGAAGTATGCCTCTAGCCTCACTAAGTCTTTTATTTTCATTTTAAATCATTAAAATTAAAATTTTAACGTTGTTTAGATGATTAGATGATGTTATCAACATTTTCTTGGAACATTAGTATATTCTATATTTGAATTTTTCTATATGCAAATTTAACAAATATACAATTTATAGTAAAAAGAAAAAAAAGGGGGGAAACAATAGAAAATATTAGCTTATATAATAACATTCATCCAAATTGCTG
>DWHE01000377.1:0-10705 GCA_018247495.1 Satarupa nymphalis | reverse complement strand
TTGGATCAAACTGCACACAGTGTGCAAAATTTGATTAAAATCGGTTCATTAGTTTAGGAGTTCATCGCGACCAAACACGTAATTTATGTATATTAAGATGATGAGATTAACATGTTAAAATAAGGTTTTTTTTGTTTATAATTTTCTGTTGCTTAATAGTAATGGTTTTCAAATTATCCGTTTTAGAAGCCTCTATCATTCGTTTTATTGGTGTCGTTTCAAAAATAAAATTCTAACAGTTGTCGATTATTTGTCTACAATAAGCTCAACTGTAGATATCAGTAGGTACCTACATATAAACTTTCAAAGTTACTGTGCTTTTCTGATTTGACAAGTACCCACAATATTTGGCAAATCTGAAGCTTTTCCATATCTCTGACGAAGTTTAATATTGTTAGTAACAATTCTCTTCTTTTTTCCCGTTATCGATTGGCTTTCAGATATCTACTTCAATCAGTATTGTGGGAATATTTTAAATGTACTATTTGCCTGTTATGTGGATAATTCTACATGAAGTGTGCAGTATAATAAGGCTTTTATTGAGATGGAAGAAATGATAATAATCCACTTTGTCTTTCGAACAAACACAATTGTTGAAAAAAAAAATTCAAATAATTTTTACGATTATAAAACAATGTTTTTGCACTGGTCTTTAATCTAATCAGTGTATAAACACTACTGCTCTGTTTATTTTTTCTGAGATTACCCCTAGCAGATTCCTATTATGTAAAGTGTGCAGTCCAATTATATATTTTAAAAGTACATCGATTCAAAACCATTAGATTTTCTGTGCCAGTGACTGTGATGGAAATATCTTTATATACAAACGAATTTAAAGTTATGACTCATAAAAATTTCGTCATTTTTTACATCATATGTAAATGATAAAGTAAAAGTAAGTTTCAGTCCTACCTACTATTTAGCTTAAGTTTAACAAATAAATTAAAAGACGTGGTTACTTTAAGATTTAAAATATTTATCGATTCCTCGATCCTGTAAGTTACACTGTTAGACATAGACCTTTTTAAGCTGGCGCCACTCTTTCCGATTCCAATAAAATATTCGTTTCATACAAAATTCATTTATTCAGCCAGTGTCTAGCAATGTAAATACGTCTTATTCTTTGCTCTCTGCCTAGTCTGTGGTCATTTGGCGAGTGAGCGAGCCCGACGCTGTATGGGTGTCGATACGTTAAAGCTACGTAGACGTAGATGTTCTGTAGAGATAGTTATTCAAAGTAGATCTGTAATTATAAGCGTGTGCCTCAAAAATGCCACTTTTTGGCAAAAAGGATTCTGGGAGAAAGTCCAAAAAAGATAGTCGAGAGTCCGAGAAGCAGCCATCCATTGAAGATAAGTATGTCGTTAAAGATTTATTAGGTACAGGAGCCTTCTCTGAAGTACGTCTCATTGAAAGCAAAGAGAACGGCCAGCTGTTCGCATGTAAAATTATCGACAAGAAAGCATTAAAAGGAAAAGAAGACTCGTTGGAGAATGAGATAAGGGTATTGAAAAGATTTAGTGAACAAGCGAGAGGAGAGGGCGGAGAAAAAAAAATGTTTTCTCATCCTAATATTGTCCAGCTGTTGGAGACGTACGAAGACAAAAATAAGGTATATCTCGTGATGGAACTCGTGACAGGTGGCGAGTTGTTTGACAGGATTGTCGAGAAAGGGTCCTATACCGAAAAAGATGCGTCCGTTCTTATTAGACAGGTGTTGGAAGCGGTGGACTACATGCACTCGCAGGGAGTTGTCCACAGAGATCTGAAGCCTGAGAACCTTCTCTATTACAGTGCAGAAGAGGAGAGCAAAATTATGATCAGTGATTTTGGATTGTCCAAGATAGAAGACTCAGGGATAATGGCTACCGCTTGTGGTACACCAGGATACGTTGCTCCTGAAGTGCTGGCTCAGAAGCCGTATGGGAAGGCTGTTGATGTATGGAGCATAGGCGTCATATCATATATCTTGTTGTGTGGATATCCTCCATTTTATGATGAGAATGATGCTAATCTATTTGCTCAGATTCTTAAAGGTGACTTTGAATTTGACTCACCATACTGGGATGATATCAGCGAATCTGCTAAAGATTTCATTCGACATTTAATGTGTGTTGATGTGGACAAGAGATATACATGCAAGTAAGTATGATATATATGTGTAATATTATTTGAGTCCAAATACAACTTACTGCGTTTTAGTTAAAGCATGTAACTTATATCTTATATGATAGCAATATTTGAATTCGAATTGTTACCGGGTTTAAAAATAAAAAAAATGTTTTACTATGTAACATGTAGATGCACACTTTGGATAAATGGGGTGACCAACTTGGTCTTCAGGAGTATCGATGCAGCTGTGACCGATCTTGAAATAGACAATAGTCCAATAAGAGGTAGGTTACGGTTGTGATGGGCTGCAGTGATCACTTAATAGCAGGTGAACTGCATGCCAGTTTGCTACACTTATATGAATAAAAAAAACTTGTGTATTTAACATCTGTATTCCCGTCTACCACACTGCTAAATTGCAAATTATGGTAGTGACTTTTCTATTGGTGATTATTAAAAGTCCAGATTTGTTCAAGAACTGCTTGAACTGTTACTTAATTTAAATAGTTCTGTGTTTGTTGTGAGGACTGCATAAATTAATTTATGACAGAGGGTCACATCCTAAGTATGGTCTTGTGTTACTTGTACAAATTATCTTTTTTCATTTTCATTGGAGGAGTATGGTGCATTTGTTTCACACAAAAGTAAATAAATTTTATATGAGCTTGTTCATTTATGTTGTTAAGGAGAAAATAGGTATGAAATCCATGCCATGCCATCCATTCAAACGAAAATATAAATACTGTTTCATGGCAATTGGTTGTAGTTGCTAGATAATAGAGATGTGTGCATAGATTGTACCATCTATCAATATGCATAAGATCAAGAAGACAGATATATCCCATTTCAAAATTTATTCAATTTGAATATAGCATTGTTTAAAAATCATCACAACAACAAATAAGAGGTTAACAGGGTAATAATAAAAAAGGTAATAATGTAATTTATATTATAATTAATTAAGCAATAAGTTTAAAAGATTATCAATTCAATATTTATATATTTATTTCTATTGCACTATTGTGTAATGAAAATCATGTGAATCTTTTTAAAGTACATATTAGACTTAAATGACTTATAATGAGTTTTTAAATATATTGTTTGATAATATAATAATACATCCTTCACAATTCATCTTTTAATGTGAGAAATCTGAAACAACTTAGTCATGCCATTATCATAAAGTCTTAAAATATATTACAAATCATTGTGGTCCCAAGAGTGAGGCATAATTGAAGATATTATTCTTAGACCATTTTCCTGAGAATAAAGCAAAATTAACTGAAACAAAAATTGCATGAGTTTCTTATCAGCTGAAATAAATGTGGTGGCTGTACTTATGTAGTCTTACTTGGATAGGTTCTACCACCACTAAAACACCTGCAAGGTAAAGATACTTATTGCTCGCTGACATATTTAAAGTCTGTAATTTCAATATTTTTATATATACCCTACACATCTAGGGTATGTTAATGGCAGAATAAGAAATAAATAATTATTTTTCTCTATTTGAATTGATTTGTAGTCTAACTTAAAATATGCTAGGTAAGCAAGTTGTGTTATGTTTGTTTCCAGGCAAGCATTAGCTCATCCTTGGATCTCTGGAAATGCTGCCAGTAATAAGAATATCCATGGCACTGTATCTGAGCAACTCAAGAAAAACTTTGCCAAGTCCCGCTGGAAACAGGCTTACCATGCAACTACAGTCATCCGACAAATGCAGAAAATGGCGCTCAGCAGCAGCAGCTCCGGTCGCAACGCCAATGCCCAACCCAAACAATAGTTGGACAATACCTACATGCCCCACAACATTTGATCAGCTTCATAAGGTACTTAATACAATTCTTTATGGCATATATAGGTATGTTTATGTAAGTCTTGGTTACCGATGAGCCTGTTGGTGCGTTACTTATTAAATTGGTAGACATGGGCATTGTAATTGAAATTGATTGCTGAAGCATTGTCTGAGTGCCTGAGATTTGTCATGTCTAAATTTGTAACATCATTGTTCATGCAATATTGAGTGTTTATGGAGCGAAAATAGAGCAGTCTAATATTTTAATTAGGCATGTTTGAAGAATGGTAAATATCAACGAATTGTTAAATACATTGGGCTAGTCACAATACTTACAAATAAAAACTTAATGACACATTATATTCATATTGTACAACAAAGTATAATAATATGTAGTTATCTATGGTTAATTGTTACTCCTAGTCTTGATGATCCTTTTCTGTAATCTGCTTATAGCTATTCCTACTATATTTGGAATCTCATGCTTGACACTGAATGTGTTAGTTAAAACTGAATAATGTTATAGTATATAAAATGTAACATGTAATACTACATGACATAATATCTGAAGTATCCCATATTGTTACAATTTTTTTCTATGGTAACATTATAAAATTGTTATCTTACATAAATAATTCTCAAAAATATGTACATTAACTACTTAGATATGGTGATAATCAATTTAATACATTAGGTATTGTTACATAATTGTTATACATAACATATTATTAACATGACGAATATTATAATACTTAGTTAAAAGGGCTAATTATGATATGACAATTTATTATAGTCTGAGTATAATGTTATGTGGGTTATTGTTGCTGTTATATATTGAGAGCTGTCCATGAATTTATTTTAGTATTTGGGAAATTGGAGTTTTGTCATAAATCATTTAATATGCTCTAAGTGTGTACTTTTATCTAATGCTAAGACAACTATGTTGCCAATCATGTATTTGGTAAAATGTCTGACATTGAAGAATATCAGCAAGTTCATTTAATTATTGACCAACAAATATATCTCACTAAATTATTTTCCTTGGTAAAAGACAAAGGTCATATTATCACTCTCTTACTTGAACTTATTTGTGTTATATGACATAGTATGTTATTATTGTTATGCATTTGGTATATGTCATTATATGTCATTAAGGAAACAATGTCAACTAGTTATCTATCTCTTGAAATTTAATCTTTTTTATTTGTGATCAAGCTCAAGCTTACCTACTTGTTCAATAGATCTACAAGCTAGTTTATGCCAATAGTCACTGTTAAAGTTCATCAGTCAACCTTGTTCAATGATTTTCTTAACGCCGATGTGCTAGCTTTATGTAATCAGCTTGCTCATAGTTAATTTTATGACCATGTTTATGGAATATTGCCTAACTTGTAATAGGATATATTAATTTTTCCTTTAGATTTTCTCATATTATATGATTGTATTTAAATGATTTTATGGAGATGAAGCATAATTTTATTAAACTTCAAAGAGTGAACTTTAATAAGTGTTTGGACATTGCTGATATTTTTCAATTGTTTCTACTGCTCAGTGTTTAGTGATTTCTGAGTATTATCGTTATTATAACACTGGATATCAGCACTGCTTGTGACATTACCTGCAATATCTAAATTCAAAAATTGATTGTTCAACTTAAACATTTTGCATGAATTTGAAATCAGTTATTTAAAAAAAACCAGTATGTTTTACCATAATGTCTTCAAAATTGAGTGAAATTTCATGTTTAAGATCTGGTTTTATTTTAATTATTAAACAGATTTCAACACATTAAGCTGAACTATTTACATGCATCTAATTGTTTTCCTATCCATTAGAAGTTGATAAAACTGGCATATCAGTAATAAGTTGGCCATAATGAGATTGTGTATTTGAATGTGCATATTTTTCCATGACCTAATAGTTCTCTTTATAGTGGATTTTAAAATATATTACTCCATAATCTAGTATAAGCTGTAGGTTTTAAAAGCTTAACCCTTGATATCTTTAGCGTTTATGAATAAATGTCTCTGAATTAAAAATATATTCTGCATTTATTCATTATCAAAATAAATATTTTGTATGCTTATATATCTACATGGGTTCTCTAGAATTAAACAGCTAATTTAAATCCATTTCAAACTAAATAGATATTTTAAGAAGTCTAAATGTTTTAACAAGTTGTCTTATTATCTGAAAATTATAATATGACTTCAAATTATTTACGTGTAACTATTCTCGTAGTTTAACTAATCAGAATCAATATGTAGTATGAATCTATTAAAATTAATATTATCGACGATTATGATCTTGAAATTTATTACTTCCTATCTTAATGAATACATCACTTCGTCCAGAAGCATCATGATTTAGCTAAGACATGAAACGAAATATTGTATCTTTAAAAAAAATTACAAACTTGTTTTAATGTATATGGACAAGTGTAAATGTTACATACACACAAAACATTACACACACCATTATAATATTTCTCTAAAATATTCTATGCTTGAATTCACAATAGGTACAAACTCAAGAATTTATGTAGTAACAAAAATTTGACTCAGATCTGATATATTTAAAGAAAATTTTAATGTAATCATAAAATATCCATGTTGTCTTAAAAATAATCCTAAATGTTGCAAAGTTGTATACCGGTAGTGTCAAATCAAATTTATAAATATTGTAATATTAAGGGTAGTGATCACATACATATGAATATTTGTTTATCAGGATATACTGAATCACATAATATTTTTTTTATCTGACATAATTTGAAATAAGTAAAACAATTCCGTTCAAATTTAACACTCATGTAGATTTGTCATTTTTAAACTTTTAACTATAATCAAATGTTTATTATAATGTAACTTATATAATTATAAGTATTTTACATTCCTACTAGACAAACGTATTTTTAAATGTCCACACTTAACATTCCATTGTTCAGTATTGTATTACATAATTATATATACAGTTTGAAAAAAGATAAAATTTAGAGACTACATATGTTAAAGGATTTGATGTAGATAAGATACCATAAAAGGTTTCAAGTGGCCACTTTCTAAATATTACATTCTAGTATTGATGTCAAAAAAGCAGGATCTAAATGTTTATGTGAAGGTGTAATAAAAATAATTTATCAGCATAATAATAGAACTTTTTATAAATGGTTTAATTGGATTGATGGCTTACAGCAAACTCATAAGATTTGGCACTAAATTTAAAATATAGTTCTTGATTATAGACAGAGGTGTTCTAATGTCTGTTCGCTCGGCCGCCGTGCAGACGTCTGTCGTGAATCCTTTTTGACATTTCGGTATGGAGAGAGTATACCTGTATGATAACAAATGAAGTTTTGCAACTTGTTCTCAAATTTGGATCAGGGCAATGGTCTGGCTTGAGGTCGCACGTCCTGAGGCGGCATTTGTTGGTTACTTAACACGAGATACGCGACGTACCCGTGCGCTAATCTCATATTAATTAAATACAACTGCTAAGTCTGTTTCATGAGTTTGTTGTAGCTACAGGGTTTGCAGATTTTTATTTTTAAAAATTTAACATTGAAGCTCATCCAAATATGTATTGAACATGTTTATGTTTTGATGAAAAAATATTTGAATCATCACAAAGCTGTACGTATTTAATGCTGATAAAAAATATGTCTATGCTATGGGATTGTATAACATTATAATTGTAGATTGATATAAATGTCATGCTGTTTGTTTTTTGCTCTTAATATTGAGTATATACATTATATTTTCTTATTGTTGCACTTTCGTCCGCTCCTGTCCATTGTAGAGTTTGCCCCAAATTGAGTTGGTCCACAATTTCTTATGTGTGATAGGTATAAAGGATTGTGTATAAGGTGATATTTAATACATTGTCAAATGGCTGTGAACGGTGGACGGACTGAATATGTGCAACATGTAAATTTTGGCAAATTAAATGTGTTCTCTTTAACCTAATGTAACTAACTTTCGAACGCTTAAATTTTATGTATAATATCGTTTAATAGATAATATATTTTACTACTCCTTGTTTTATGTAGTCTATTTTCATTATTTTAACATAACATAAATGTTATGACTTAGATTATATCTAATCATAATATATCTTTGGTTAAAGGTTATTGACGAAGCGATAACGTCATATTATGCCAAGAGTATCCCTTAAATAAAGAGTGATAAAATACATACAATAATATATTGTTTATATTTTATATTTTAATTTAAAAATCTGATACCTAACAGGATACAATTCAATATGATTTACTATTTATTTATATTATGCAATCACTGCTATTTTCGTTGATTCTTTGTTTTTTAACTGCTTCTCAACTTCAGCTTTATTTTGACATGCGAGATATAGGTAACTTCCTCTTCGGCCCCTCTCGATTTATTGTTATTAAACACACTGTCAGTTGAATTATATAAATTACAACTTCATTGCTACTTAGGAAATGTTTTGTCATATAAACATTATCTATGAAAGTTGATTACGTCACAATTGTGATGATATCAGTTACAGTCACTATTTACATTTTGTTATATAGCTAAATGTTATCGTATTATGTTAAACAGTTAGTCGTTTTTGTTGCCATATGACCCCAATTTTAAGTCTTATACTTAAGATATTCTGATATTGTAACCATATTGCAAAAAAGGCGGGCATCTAAGGAAATAAACTTGTCACTTTGTTTAACACCTTTATCCTCAGAACCTAGTAAATTGAAAAGCAGATAGTATTTTGTGCCTTAATTTTTTTGTTTGTCGAAACATGAGAATTGCGATTTTGCCATCTCACTTAAGAGATGCTTCATCTATTATAACTAGGCTTTCTGTTGCTAAAACCGGTCTTTTAAATCCCTGCCAATTACTTTTGACTGTAAAACGATTCACATTTAATTTAGGACATTTGAAATTTAAGTAGCATTATAATTTTGTTGGCAGTTATCGTTATATCAACTGTTTTGGCGATTATTAAATAAGGATTAAGACTATACAACATCAGAAAAATAATCCTAACATAATGGCAATTCGATATTAATTATCTAAAAGTCAAAATATGCAGATTAAGGATTTTTTTTACGGTTTTTTAGGTAAGTTTTACGGCCTTGGGGGTCACTCGTGTGAAAACTTCCAACACTAATGAATATAACCTTTTTCAATTAATAATTTTTGCAGACAAAAAATTAAAACGCCCGTTTTTTGCAATAGTGAACAGTTACTAACATTTTAATTTCCGAATTAGTCAAAGGTTTCGATTTTATTTCCAATTATTGGATTAGTATCTTTCGACTTTGTTTGTGCCCCATGACAATCAGAATTATTTTATACTGATTTTTATTAATGCTATTTTTTATCTACAAAAACACTTATCAAGTCTCGCTTTTATGAATAACATTAGCTTGAAAGCTTTTATGGCTTTTTTATTCTTAGGTTTAAGATAAATTGTTCTATTTAGAAATATTCTTTGTTTTTAAAATAATTTGGTCATTTTGTAAAGTATGTCGTATATGTGTTAATTTTTATATACACTACGGAAATACTTTATTGATTTAAAATATGTTATATAAGAATTTCATTGATTTGTAAAGATATACGTCGAGTCCGAAATTAACTTTTTAGTATCGTCTTGTTTGTCTTGCTTGCTTTTACGTCAATTTTTTCTTTTCCAACGTGTCATAGATAGGCGACGAAATATGTCATTACAAAAAAAAAAAATTACTTTGTATAGGTTAATCACTTGGTCTCTGTTGCGTATGTGGGTCTTTTAGTTTGCTCTTTTCAAACTTTGCGATTATATTTTTGCGCCAATAATTCTATATGCTGTTTGTTCAAACAGCATCGCACTAATTGATGCATGCTTTTATACGTTTGCATATCACAATTCGTGAGTTCTTATATAAGTGATAAAAAATAATAATATGCCATATTAATTCAGTAATGTATTTTGGAACAGCAAAAGTAGTATAATAGGTTGAAATATTAATCCATACTTATTCATAATTACATTTAATGAGGTATTCATTTTCATTAATATTTAAAAGAAATAAATGGCTAATTTAAATTAGTCACACCACTCAGTCTGGTTACCTGTTAATTTTTCATTGTGCCAAAATCATATCATGATCAAGTGATAAATTTAAACATTAACTTAAGAATTCTCGTATATGTTAGTTATTACAGAAAGTGTATATTATGATCTTTTATTAAATTGCGTAAATGCTGCGCTTCGTGCTATGCATAGACATTCAAGTTCCTTAAAACAAAAACCACACTATGTACTTTTAATACGACTTATGTTCTCTTACATGGGAAGTCCATTAATTCCGTCACACAAATTGTGAGCGCGAACTGTCACCTACGTTAGGTATATGATTTATGTAACCTTTTATTAATACTGTGACATAGAAAATGGTTTATTGGAAAATATTTGGTACATTTATTGCATTCAAGTTTACAGCATAAAATAAATAATAAATGTCAGTAAAGTCGGTTTATAGACGATAGTTTTACGTGATAACGTCATAAAGAAACTGATGAAAAATTGCCTACTTTTATGAATTCAATTATTATCGCTGAATTATCATTATTTTGGATAATACAAAGGAGTTAATTGAAAATTCTGCTAGCTCTGACGTCACGCTAGAAAGATAAATGTGTCACAAGCCAACGCTTGGGCCGATCGTGCCTCTCTATTGCTTGTTCCGCGCTCTCGCTTGCACGCTCAGGCTCAGGCGGAACGTGACATTTTTTCGTGCGTGCAGCCGGTGTTCATCGATTTATAAGACGTTAT
>DWHE01000376.1:0-10710 GCA_018247495.1 Satarupa nymphalis | reverse complement strand
CGTGACCTGGATGATAAGGATGACGTTATTGATGTTCCACCAGCAGAAGTTGAGGCTGAGAAGATAACCCTTCTGTCGAAGCTGCAAACCTTTGAAACGAAAGATACGAAGGAAAAGTTAAATCAAGCACCTGTTGAAACCAAAGAATTCCAAAGAACGCCACTAACAAAATCACCTCCGCAGAAAATCGAAGTACCTACATTAGTTTCCTAAAAGTGATATTAAGTTGTTAAGTATTGTAACAAATGCGGCAGCAAAATTACTGTATTGTTTAGATAATTGATAATCGTGAATGATAAATAAATATATTTAATTCTCAATTCATAGGTCACCGAGGAGGAAGTAAACGCTCGTCAAGAATACTTGAAACAGCAGCGAGACAAATTGCTGGCATTGAAAAAACAAGTACGCAAGAAGAGATTGGACGCAGCCGAAAGCGCAGAATCTGGGGGTATTTGAATATTTTCATATTATGATACGTCAATTATATTTCAAGTCAATTTGAAAAGCTGCATCGTGTCCATAGGGTAAGCAGGTATAGTACATTCCTATGATAAATATAGGTAGATAAATAATATACCTATAGTAGATGTACGGCAAACTTATTCAGCAAGGAAAACAATTGACTTTTATACAATGATGTTTCGATAATGCAGGAGGTGAAATATCAGTCATCTTTCTTTACGTTTAATTTCCAATATGTACGTTTTTAACGCATACCCTTAAAACAGGAGGAGAAAGTTTCCAGCAAAGCTTTCCACGGCCACGATCAGCTAAGGTCGCGCATGCGGTACTCAATGGAATGGCACAGGCACCGCCATCGGATGCTATGCAAATGCGTCGAGCGCTCGCGTCGAAACTTAAGTCTGAAGTAGTAGAAAGTAGTCAATAACTTGTTGGTACCGATTTAATCAAAGAACTTTGCCTTTGTCGCCATTTGATCAATAATTTCACTAGCACTTCGGCACTGCCATTCTGCTCTACTAATTCCCGTCTATTTATAAACAATTAATGTTGGTAGTGGAGAAAAGGAAATAGAAATATAACTATACCAGTTTTTTTAGAACGCAATTCCATCGCACAACTAGCTCACGGTGATTCGTTTATCACGTACTGTGCATGATTGTCAACATATGGCAATAGGCCATTTTTTTCTTGTCAAAAACGTCGTTGCTGTTTAGAATGCATACGAAGAATACTATGTTTTACTCTTTTGTTTTTTGTGATTTTAATACTAGTCATTTTAAACCTAGAAGTTTACTAAATACTCCCGCGCTTGAAATGCTATCAAATCAATTTTAATCAATGCCTGTATTTCTCGATATTACTGGGACGGATACTTTTTATTAGATTACCACATGATAAACAACAAAATCACCTATTTTATGATAGTACTATACATTAAAATGCAACTCCTAAAAGTATAATGTATTTCGCATAGTGGAGCTTGTTACACACTATTAAGAGTTTAAGGCGTTATTTTTTTTTTTAATAAAAACAATTAATACTGAGTGTTTTATTATCATTTGCCTAATCCATTTTTATTTTTAAATTGGCAGCTTTTGCCAGTGTGTGCCAGAGTACTTTGAAACTTATTTTCAAAAGTGTAATTAATGCAAGAGGCGTATAAATAAATCAAAAACAATAGTATCGTATTACCTTATATTTATATTGCTTACTTAACTAGTGACATAATAATAGCATTATGGTAAGCTTATTTATTTTACACAACTTGCCAATAAGTAAATCTATTTTAATTTTATTCTGTGTATAAATTAGTTTGATGGTCATCCACCTAGACAGATAAAAAATAGTCATTGTTACAGTCTACTTTCATCTAGAACATCATGTCGTAAACGAGAAGATTACTTCAAGGAATATAAGAATCGGTTAATCTAATTGACAGCTATATTCTATTATTTACGTACGTGGATGTTGGCAGATTTTAAAATAAAATTATTACATAAAATATTATCTATTTACAATTATCTGACAAACTCACTCCACGTATGTAATAATTTAATTTCGTCTCGCATTTACTGTGCAAACTTTCACTTATAAACACGCATATTTAAAAAAAAACCTGTTTATGAAGAATTAATTTAGATAAATTTGGAACACTCTGTTTGAATAGGGAGTTTTGAAGGTATTGTTTAGGAAAAAAAATCGATAGATGCTACCACAACGTAGCTCTATTACGCTTGTAGTGTTTTATAGTGCCCGCCGCGTATGACAAAAATAATATAATGCCGAATGCTAAAATATTACCTTAATTTTATTCTCACAACCATAGCAAAAACTACACTAGTGGGCATAACATTCAAATGATGTGACGATTGCTATCTGTCGGGCAAGCGTTTTGAAATATCGAGACTCCCTGGGCCGGCTTGTTAAATAGAGAAGTCAGTATACAGTTAGATCAAACATTCGTGAGCCCTAGGACTTAACGAATATCTCAAACATTTGCGCATCGTTGTGACTCTGATTGTTTTTATACTTTCTGAATGATTGAAAAAAAAATCGAAATAATGAACCATTAAATATATATGTTACGAATAACTATGGCAACATAACCTTCATTAACTCTCTATTCAAATGTCCACGAGTATGTGTGACCCTTATAGAGATCAATAGTTGTTTTGTCATTAACGTAAAATTGATATATTATTACAGATACAGGTTATTACAAAATTTACCGACGATAACGAAGCTCACATGAACGAAGTTGCCAAACAAAAATCACAAACATATCACGTAATCAATAAATTAAATACACACGGTATATTAACATTTATAGAACAACATGTACATTTTAATAATTTGAATTTATTATTTATCAATGATCTCTTTGGAGAATTTGAGTTAACAGATATCTCGTACAGAATAATTTGAAAATGAATCCTTCTTATTTACATGTAAATCACAATGTTTATTACGGCGGCTTGCGTCGACTAGGTTCGCTGACTCGGATCGAATTAAATTGATAAAATTCGCTTTCTATCGATTTTATGATTGCAATGTATCTCTTCATCGATCTACGGATCGTGGCCAATCACAACGAAAACGCAGAGTGATTTCTCACTCATCGACTCGCGCGAACCTTGTCGACGATAGACCTCAAGACAATTTTACATCTGCGCACGCGCACGAACAGTGCGGTCAACCTTCAACACTCTTCGTTGTGGAAAAAAATAGAACCGAATAAAAGCAAGCCAATCATAATTTGATTTGTTTATTGGGCACCGTGTAACACGTAACACATAGTGTAACTTACGTGAAACATTAGTGGCCAATTATTATGTTCGATTATTGAAAAAAAAGCAAGGAGCAATATAGCAAAGAATTGCACGGAAATACCACAGTATCGTACTGTTTACCGCAGATTAATTTTCTTACGTGGCGTGCGTGAATAAGTTGATATTTCATAAAACGTGTAATTTATCGGGCAAACATTTTTTTATACGAATTCCAAATTGCTGTTAATTAACCCAGTTTGGGTTTGAATTTCAATTATATATTCGATTTGGAATAGACAACCCTCATGCAAGACAAATAGAATTTTCTACAAATCGACAAATTAACTTATTCACGCCACATACCTGACCAGATATGTCATGTAAACATTGTGTGTAAGGAATCGATTTCAAGTTTTTAATTCGTCGATATTGAACTTAGCATGCAATGAATGCACAATGAAGTTAACTTGGTTAATTAACGCTTTGTTTACGCTATGTTCCATTATTTCATGTCGAAAAAGAAAGCGCCGTCTTGTTGTTTAATTACGACTTAAGTTTGAAATCCGATTTTATTTGAATGCTACCAATTTTCATGTTTTGGGGGTGTCAATGAAATTGTACAAAAATCATTTTTTACCAACTTGCTCTCAGGCGTAATTTTTTTTTTACCAGTAAATTAGTACTAACGATGTGTAGTTTTAAAGTTAACTTTATAAATTTTAAGTACACTTCTTAAAATCGAATGCATTCGCTAATTACCAAACCATGTTCACTGTATCGAATTACAATTACTAATTTATTATACAAATTCACACTTTAGAAAAAACGCATTATGGTATTTCTTAAAACAACATCGTATGTATCAAAGTACAAAATTCGTGGTTTCACCTTTAAACTATAGCTATTATTTTCGACTAATACTTTTTTTTTGTGAGAATTGTTTTAGGGTCAATTGAAACGCTATATAAAATAGTCACACAATATTCAAATCTTTTGCCTTACTAAGTAAGTGAGAAGTAGATGCAAATCAGTTTAAACATTACGAATACACATGCCATTAAAATGTTCGTAAACTTTGGACCACATTTCTTTTTATTTTCAATGAATATTGCGAACTGTTTCAAACCGTGTGATACATGAATTGCTATTTTATTATTATGTCAATATATTAGGTATATAAATATATACTAAGGTTATATACAAAGTTGGAGCGATATATCTAGGGGTTATTATATATAGAATACTCGAAAGCTATTTAATGTGCTTTCATTTATCGAGTACGCTAACTTTTTACAGTGTCTTGAATGAGTGCACTTCTGTGACAAAATACGATTGATCTGCATGCAGTTGTAGGGTTTCGGCATGTAAAAATCTTAGTGGAAAGTGTTTATAGGGGGGCCAAACAGTGTATGAAGAGTCTACTCCCGTAATTTTAATGTTACTTTTCAAGTCAAAAGTTTGTAATCGTTTCACGAGTAAAGAAAGACAGCTGTAAACCGTTTTCGCCTATTGGATTGTATTTTATTACGAAACATGCTCAAGAAACTATAGCTAACTGATTGAAGTAATAACTAATCTTATGGGAGTTTAAATACTACAAAAAAATACAACCAATTTGAGGAGACTCCTTTTTTGAAGTCTGCTAAAAACAAATAATTTTGTAACGCAAATTGATTAATCGTATTATGTCATTTTAGAAATAGTTTTGCGTAAAAAGCTGTCGAGTATTCGACAAAATTAAATTATAATAAAATAAAATGGTCCTTAATCAGATACTTTTATCACATACACATTACTTTTCCAGTATAAAAAAAAATAGCTACAAATAATAAAATTAAGCAAGACTGAAAATATTTGTGTTGTGTGAACTGAAACAGAATTAAAAAATATATAACATAAATCAACGGAAAATTATTTTCATCCCATATCACCCATTTATCTTACACATTGTCAAATGATCAACTAAAAATTGATTTTATCAATCGATATGAAATATTTTATTTTTGGCATAAAAACTCGGGTCCCAGTTCATATATAACAATAAAATTATTACATGCACGACAATAATAAAATATAATTAAATAATAAGCATCAAAATTACATTTCTTATTGAGACCCAAATTAATATGACTGTGGAAAAATAAAAAAGGAACCGCGCAGTCTATATGTTTGCATTGATGGTTGAGCTTTTGAGAGATGGTCTGTGCTTTAATTTCAATTAATTTTGAACAAATAAAAAAATCTTTCTACATTACATTTAATACAAAAATTAAACTTAGTGTAAAACGAAATTCAATTTATCCATATTATATTTACTTACACCAGAAACGAACAATGAGGTCTCGATCTTTTTAAGCTATTCAAGATGGAAAAATAATTCTTTTATAAATTTCATATCCAAAAAAATTCCATCTTAACAGGTAAAAAAGATAAGAAGGTAACAATTTTTAACGTTTCGATCGATATTTCGCACCATAACTTGATGTGCTCAATCGTAATATGTAATGTGTACGTCAACTGGACCTCTCTAAAGCTCAACCGATTTATTTGTTTTGTATGGTTTCATTGTATAAATAAACGAACATTATTTAGAAGGTAAATAATTTACAAATCCGGGAAACCCGTGCACACGACACGAGGAAAAATATACTTGTGATGGAATACGATCTCCGAAATACTACAACACTCCACTATGCAGCAATTCCACAGCAAAATTTTACGATTGAAAACATCTAAAGAGAGATTGGTCATCCTGTTTTACTAAGAAAGTCATCAAAAATTTTAATAAATACATTTACATTTTACAGGTGTCCGTTGCGCGCTCAGACTGTTGATCTCGTCTTTTTTTACAATATCGGATAGTCGTTTATATCCCGCTCATATTATCTTTGTACTTTTGTTATTACAATCCATCGAAAAAGATAACTTAACCGGTTTGAAAAAAAATAAACATTCGACATTATACATACATTTCATAAACCGTTATTTTGTTCTACGTACAGTTACCGTCCGATGCAATTACACTATTCGTATGAGAAGACGATCATACGTTAACTAACCACGAGGTACAACATTTGCGAGTCACTTGCTATTTACAGAAAAAATGGACATCAATCTGCTAGATCCCGCTTCTAACTAATTTATTACACGAATGTTTTAACACCCGAATGCGCTGATCGAATCTCGTAAATGCACAATATGGAATAGACGAGAGTGATGCATAAAATTCGATGAGCACAGTCGAGGAGTACCGCTAACTTATCTCCACGGATTATATAGATATCGAGGACGTCTTAGAAACAATACAGAACGTTTTGCCT
The DNA here is from genome assembly GCA_018247495.1 of Satarupa nymphalis. Lineage (NCBI taxonomy): Eukaryota > Metazoa > Arthropoda > Insecta > Lepidoptera > Hesperiidae > Satarupa > Satarupa nymphalis. The sequence goes on along the minus strand of DWHE01000376.1, from coordinate 4,154 downwards.
CGTCGCTCTTCATTGATTCGATGTCAACAAATGTTCGACAACGGCGGCGATTCAATGACACCTCAACAACGCGCAGTTCCGATAATCGATTCTGATCCAATCTTAACGATTTTAGATAGTCAAGCGATCGGTACATGTACATTGGTTTTCCTACCTCAGACAGACACTACGTAAGTACTATCAACTCGCTATAGCCAATTTAATTCTGCAGAAGACAAATCAATTCTTGTCTAATGTACAGTTTGACGACCGAAAGACGGAATAGTTGACCTTCAAATCGATTCACAGTAACGATCCAGTTTAAGTATGTTTTTATGTACTACTAACGGTGTTTACAATGAGGTAATAAAAACTTTTTTTTTCAGTGACATGACAGTATTAAAATTCCTGACAAGATTTGATGTCACGAATATAATAAAATCTTAGATAATAATTAAAGCAAACGTAATGCTGTCGATATGAGAATAAGTTGAATGGCAATATACATTTCATCATACATTTCTTCGTAGGTGAAAAGTATTATGGTTCAAATGCAATACAAAATAATTGTTTTTTTTTATATGAATTAGATCTGAGAAATTATATTTTTAATCTAACCGGCTCCAAAGTACTCTAAAAGCAAATTTATAGACGACAAGGCATTTCCTAGTTTAATGTGTTTCAATTTCAAGGTCACTTCAACATCAAACATGACAATACAACATGATAGTCTGTTCCGGCAACCTGTTCCAAAGATAAAAAAACATTGCACTCGCCCGATAGTTCTTCATAATTCCTACAATCGATGATTAAAAATGCCCTAAAAAGTATATAACATTTTTATCAATACAGGCAGACATGTTAATAGAGTCAACTCGAGTTAGAAGAAAATCGACACGAGTTAGTGAGTTTAAACACTAACTCGAGTTATTCAAAGTATACGATTCGCGTCACTAAGATAGTTTTTTATTATTATTTTGAAATATGTAACAAAATATTTGCTTTAAGTATTCTGAATAAACTGTATTCTATTATTTGACAGTTCTGTAACATGAAATCACTGGAATATTTTAATAGCTTTTGATTGTAGTTAGAATTACTACTGAAAGTGAAATATTGTATAAAAAAAATATTATTTTGAATATTGTATCGCCTGAAATAACTGCTTTTACTGCAGCACTAAACCAGACACTTTCTGATGGCCATTGTTGTTTAAATTTTTAGAAAAGACTACTGGAACTGACTGTATATTGAAACGGTGGCATTTAAATGTTTTATGCTTAGATTGGAATCAGAACAAGCGTCGGTGTGCCCGCAGCACTCTACCTTCTATTCCCACTGAGAGGAACACTAACGCGAGAGATAAGCTGACAATGTACTATGTATACGAACTACGTAGAGTTATTAGCCCTCTCCCCACGCCACCTGGCGTCGATCTCGATATTATTTACAATGTTGAAATTCAATTTTTCGCATCACTGATGTTAACGTTGGACTTGTTGTTGTTCCAAAATGTCTCAAATAAAATGACGAACAAATATCTAAAGCCAAGCATGACATTTCATTGTTATCGATTTTAAAGATAATTTTAATAATTCCTACAAAAATCAATGAAAAGTGTCACACAGTTACAACTACTTCCATATACCTTTATGCTTTCCATATACATCCACTCAGACAAGGTGCGTGAGGTGTGTGGGGGAAGGGGATGGACGTTCTTCGTTGCGTTCAACGTGTACGTGTATTCTTACATCGTGGGTTGCACAGATGGTGCGAGACGAGCCCGTTATATTCCTTGAAAGTGCCAATTCCACTACGCGAGGCGCGGTCTCTTGGCGTCTCGCTCGTCACCGGCCGCCGCACTGCCGGCGGAGCCCTCCTCCTCCTCGTCAGAATCGCCGTCGTAATCCACTAAGCCCTGAGAGTTGATATAAATAAAAGTTATATTACACCTCTTGTAAAAAAAATCGTTCACATGTTTCACTACTACTATTATTTTGCATAAAATCCCTAATAAACATCTCCAAGTCGGGAGGATAGTACAGAACTATAGACGGTGCATAATATTTTCGAGTGTTATAAACGTCAACTAAACTCTTAGTGAATTATGGTAAATGGTTTCACTTAAGACTTCTTTTATTATTATCTGCTTAGTTCTACCATCACCACACAAATTTCTGCCAACAAGCAACTATCGCAAATTGTGTTTCAGGTTAACGGATATTTCAGGCGACAACATAGTTATCAGGAAGTGCAACACACCTGTAACTAGCCTTTAAAAAAGCTCAATAATGATAATTTGATAAATTCATGTTAATTATGGTTGTCATGGGCTATAGTGATCATTTAACACCTGGCAATCTGCATGCCTTTGAAACAATTACATAAGGCCCTAACAAAATTTATTTCTTATTGAAATAATTTTGCACTAATCCATTGCTATACTATTACATTTAAGCTAGACAACACACACAACAGAATTCTCTGAAACACATTTAAAAACTGCCATTTTTATATGTTTAATTTATCATATCACCAAAGATAGAATACTGTAGTCATTGTTCATTTTAATAAAAAAAAACCTCTCATAAGATGAAACATTTATGTAAGAATCTTAATACTTAAGTTCGCAAAAGCAACCTTTGTATTATATGAGTATATTCCCATATATTATAAATATGATTATTTCAAAATAAGTTGTGGTAATGATGATAAATGGGCATGCAAAAATGTTAGTTACCATAATTAAGCCTAATATATTTATATATTTGGAATAAAAAATTTAGATGACAGATGTCTGAACATAAATATTCCATTATAAATATTTTTTTTATTTTAACTACAATGTAACTTCACAATTTATTCAACAGCATCACTTATTTAAATCCTGTCAAATCAACAATTATAGTAGACATGCATAGAACATATAAGCAATGAACTTAAACCTTAGACAATCACCAAACTAGACAATGGTCCACTTTTACTTTTTTCCCATTAGTCAATGGTATCAAAGTAATAGTGTATTAATTTTTATACAGCAAAACACAGTATGATTGACATGAGTTCTTACATGCAAATTTAATTTTTCAACTATACTTATGGTAAAAATCCATGCGAACTTAACATTTTTTGTTGTTGTGCTCAAGTAAAATTGGAAGTTACATAAATATTACTAAAGTATAAAATATTTTACTTATATAATGTATGTTGTATGTACAGGACCTTCCCAGCGAAGCGACAGTAGAGTGGAAGCGTGAGGAAACTAAAAGTTTACCTTATTGAGTAATCTGGGCGTGGATACCTGAACGTCGGTGTGGGCGGGCTTAGCCGCCGCCGTCGTCGTTAGCAGCACGCGGCTGGGTCCATTCACGGTCTCCGTGTTAGTGCACACCTTTTTCTCAACTATTTTACCTGCAAATAATAAAGTTTCGATTACTTGTAATGACTTAACAACGGTCGAACAGAGGAATGTCAGATATATGTCAAATTCTTATGAGTATTAAACCAACTCTTAAGGCTACACACTCCTATAAATCTTGGCGTTGTCAAAATTCGTGAATAACGATTAGTAAATTAATTAATTAGTCGTCGAACTACGGTCATGATCGTCATTAAACAACAATGGACTACAGATACTAATGTGAATGGACGTTCGCCTGTAGGTCGTAGTTCGATATGCGTAGCACAGATCGTGGTCATTTCTTAAATTCTACAATGCTCTGGAGTACGACAACGGATAGTATCATAAAGATGATGTAAATTCGCATGCGGCTACCAACATCTACCAGCAGCTGTAGTTCAGCTTATAGTCGACGATCCTACAGCACAATCACTGTATTAAACACTGACCGATGGCGTCTAGGGCGTGGTGCGGATGTGGGAGCGGATGGGCGTGCGGTTGCGCTGCATCGAGGGGCGCATCGTCGTCCAGTTCGTCGTCGTCATTAAACCACATCTCCTCCTCGTCGTCGGGCGCGCGAGCCTCCCGCCTATATCGCGTACGCAGCAGAGAAGGCACTACAGCCTCCGCTACGGCCACGCTGCCGCTCACTGACAAAAACAATCACTGTCATTAACAAAACATTAACAGTATGTCACATGGATTTCCTCGATCCCCTAAGCTTCTTAAATGCGGCGTAGTGAATAGTACACCATTTAAATTTAAATGGGCTACG
>DWHE01000375.1:0-10715 GCA_018247495.1 Satarupa nymphalis | reverse complement strand
CCTTGACGCCAACAAAGTATGGTGTGCAATGGATGCGCTGCCGCGGTGCCGCCGGCCGCGCCTCGCCAGACCGCACCCAGAAGCGATCTCCCCGCTCGGTAGCTCGGCCGTGTGAATTTTAAAGCAACACTTGCAACATAATTTTAAGACTACTGTCAAAGACATAATATTTTTGTTGTATGGATGAATTCCAAAATATTTTTTTTAGTATTTTAATTTCTCATTAATTTCGTTATTTTAGTTTGTAATGTACTATTTACATGTGTATATTATGTCTATTTATCGATGTATTTTTGATACGTGCCTTTGTTAATAAATGAATTTTTATTATTCTTCTTAATAAATACCTTCCCAAACACTCGAAAGATATGAACAGAATTTACGTTTAGTAAAAAAACAATTAGAATCCATCGGGGGTTTGTTCAGTAGTCTTTTTAGTAAAGCTTTTAGTTGAGATAAACAGTATAACTACTATCTATGACTAAAATGTCCTTCTAAAAGGTTCTCAAACAGCATTAGATGAAGTGAAGCTAAAGAGATGTTATTTTTGTAGCAAAATTTCCCCTTACGTTGCTTTTTCATGATTAAATTACAAATAAAAACAAGAACGATGAATGATAATGCAAAAAATGGAACCAGGTGTATCCACCTTTTCTTTCATGAAGCAACTTTTTATCAGCGGTATATTATCAGCTCCTTATTATATAACTTGAACCTGCGCGGTATCGGCGTCCCTGTCGCGCCCCGCGCCGCCGCCCGCGCTAGAGGGAGACGACAGATATTGCATTAAATTTCGATCCTATTCTGTAATGTTTTGTCCAATAGCGTCCGATCTATGCGTGTTCCGGTTCTTTGTCATCAATGAGTTGCCGGGCGAGTCCATTTCGAGTGCTACTCGAAAACGTTTTACGCGTTATTTGAACTCGATTTTGGTTGAACAGTGCATTTAGAAATCTCCCTATCTACTTGCCTCGAGCCCGGATAGCCGACCTCGTCCGGTAGAGCAGTATTTAGCACGATCGCTGTTAGGCCCTTTCGGCATTAATGAGTCGTACCCACTTCAGCTGACTGCGTCGTACGCAAGGCTACTCTAACTAAACTAGTAGTAATCCGGCGTTCGAGGGAGGCGGTCGGGTGTTCGCTCGCGGAAGTGATATGCGGATATGTTATTGAACTGAGGGTTAAAATGTTTTTGGAACGATCGCCATAGGCGTGAGGGTGTCCAGAGTCGTGTCGGGTCGCGTTCGGTTGCGCGAGGTGTGGGTCGGGTGCCGGCCGCAGCGCGAGCTATTCCGGCGGAGGACCGGCGAGCCGAGGCTCAATAATGCTCAAGTTTCTGACTCACAAGCTGCGAACGCATTCGTTGAATGAGGAGAACGTTTCCGAGAAGGTGGGTGTCGGCGCGGCCCGACCGGCTCTGCGCCGCGAAGGTCACACCGCTAACAGAAAATGGCCGCCTCGCTCGCGAGAACAAAGGAGCGGAACGATCGCCGGCTCCCGGTCGCGCTGCTCGCTCCGCTCCGCTCGCGCTAGAGCCTGGCCTACCCGCAGCCCCGGGGCTCCGGTGCGCTCTCACAGGTCGGACGGTCGGTTGAAGCATGGTCTTGTTGTTGCAGGTGGAGGAGCGGGACTCCGGCACCGAGTCGGACGACGAGGCAGAGCGCACCGACACCGGTGAGTGTTGCAACCTTTCACCTCTTGCGGATGGCACGGTATCGTTAGTCGATGCGGGCCCTCGAACCGCTAACTGCACGTTCCACGTAACCGCTACGCAGTACAAACGCTCACGCTCGCCGGCCGGCGAATTTACGTCGACCTCGTAGACTCGTACGAACCTCATGCTCGTGTACTCGTCGGTAACCGCGACGTTCCGGGGAGCTTGGATGGCTTAACAGAATATGTCGCAATCACGCAATTCCGTATTTAGGACCGCGCCGGGTCTTATTTCTGTCTACAAAATAAATAAATACAAATAAGTACGCGACTATGCGTTCGTAAGCGTGTTTAGAATCTAATTAGCATACTCGCCTCGTCGACTTGACTGACAAAACAAAACATGGTACGTTACGATCTTTTACCCTGAATATGGTTATTGTTCCAATCTATAGAGGCTGACCTGCCAGTGATGCCAATAGATCGTGATTTTTATTTACGCACAATAAAATTGGTTGGCTCATGTTTAGGCGACATTTCTTTGTTCAGCTGGAGCGACCTTGGGGTGTGACCTTGAACTTTGACAATCGAGTTGTGTGGCCACGTAGCGCCGATAGTACTATGCGATTAAAGGAGGAGGATTTCATGCACTGAAATTACAGCGTATTGTGGAGAATGTGACATTAGGAAAGTTGTTAGAAATTAGTTTTCAGTTAGCATTTGCGTACGATTTAAAATAATTATCCTGAAACTGGCATGAAGGCAATCAGGGCTGAATTAAATCGCAAGTATAGGCACCGCCTACCTACCGTAATCATATGCAATCAACTTTAATGTTCCTATAATTTTTTAAGACTTTGTTTTAATTCTTTTTTTTTTCAAAATGAGATAGATACCTCACGTCTTTACGCATATAACACTATAAAATGGCTAAACAATTTTACAAGAGACAATTTGCGACATAGTCTATTCCCTCGACTGCTTAATTTAACACCAGCGCCAGTGCTGCCTCACGTTAAAAAAAGGGTGTGACCGATAAAATGTACTGCACGCTGGTATATTCATACAGTTACATGACATTCAAAGGATCTATTTAAACTGTTTTTTTAAGATAATTCATGTTAGCGTTTGCTATGGATCTTTAGACAAACTCAAACTTACAAACAAAACCATTTTTATGTACTCTATAATTTTATCAATTCAAAGCAGGTGCGTAGAACCAAATAGAACACTTACTTGGTCACGACCTCTACAAGACGCCACTTCAACCTAAATACAACTAGACCCAAATTAAACTTCAAATCATCAGCGTCGAGTCCAACGTACAACCAATGGAGCTGGTAAAAAGAACGAAATGTCATCCATCGCTTACAGGATTACCTCGAGTGCTATGCAATAATGAGATAGGAACTTGATACATTTGCAGTATTATTTAATTTTACACAGCCTTAAGCGCCTTACGCATCGTCCGTCATGCTTTCAGTTCATGCTACGCACTACGAGAAATATTTTGCTGAATGTTAGTGCGTGTTCATGGACATAATTTCCCATCACGCACACACATATAAAGTTGCTGCCGGATTCGCAAGGCACTAATTAATTAATTTCTGAAGCACATCTTCAATGCTTGTATTTCGATAAAAATAAATTATTAGTAATCCAAAATGAAAATTATCCAAGTAACTATCATTAGTAGTCAGTCATCTGAGTTTTGTAATGCATATTGCAGTTAGGCGTTGTCTACAACGTTTTTTTTTATTGTTATTAATAATTATAAGTCTACATCGATTTCTATCATCGCTACGTCCATGATACTGCGCGTGATAATGTAATATCAATAAATCGCAACCATAAATGGAGGTGATGGCTGTGTTACCCGCGGCATGCAGCAGGCTATTACATGCAGTGCTGCTGTGAAAACAAGTGCGATCATAAACACATAAGATCAAGTAGTCTTAGTTTAATCCGAACTCTTAATTCCGATGTAGATACATTTTGGACACTACCGGGGCTTCTTTATTGCCTTCTACTAATAATAAGATGTTTATACTTGTTTGAAAATTCATTTAATAAATAATTACACTAATTATGACATATATTACCGAAGATACAAAGACGCAAGTGAAATAACATGATTGATTTACAACGTAACTAACGTATCTTTAAAATACTACTGTAACAACTCGTAAGAGCAGCTTCACAGCAGAAATACGTGAACTGGTGGCACTGACCCGGTCCAACCCGGATTTTTTGATACATTCGCCCTTTAGAATCCCCTTGCGGGTGGCGTAAACGTACAACACACCAATAACATCTACATCTAATTCTACATCTGCGAACTAACTTTCATCTTTAATATAAATTTCTGCAAACGAACCTTGAAGATACTAAGGAGTCGTGGGTCGTGTACCGCTCTGACGTTTAGTATACCCCTGTTTTGCTTTTTTCCCTATCATTTTATAGGATATTATTTAGCAGTAGGTGTTCGGTCAAAGCAAGAGTACCAAAAAGCAAGGCGTGCGTCCGAATATGACACACGTGTACACGGTACTGTCGGCGGCCTTCGTCCATTGTACATCGGATTAGGCTAATAGCCCGGAGACCCCAGGCTCTGAGCAGCGGCGCCCCGACATTATAGTCTTTTATCATCGGCGATGCGATTAAACACCAATGTAAACGGCAGTTAGGTATTAGAAACAGATGTGTTTTTATTGGTCGTAGTCTAACTAGATTGCACTAAGTAGAGTATCGGCCTCGGGAGTCTTCCCATTGAAAAAGTTATTTTTAAGGAGCAATAAATACTCACGAATCTTTTTGTCTCGTTCGATCGTTCTACCGCTGAATAATTTTTACATAACTTATAGATTTCACACTTTTTTAACTTTAAATTACTTTTAGACCTCAAACTCATTTTATCTCGCCAGCCAACGGGTAAACCATTGTTATGTGGACTAGAACTAGAAAATAAACACATTCTTTAAGTAATGCTACAGTTTTGTAAAGAAGAAATTCTAGAACCGTAGTTCTCGTCCTTATTTTTAATTGAAACTTATTTTTGTAGATCAAAGTAAAGTTTTTTTTCTTTTCGTAAATAAACGATTCGTATCTTATCCTCCGGTGATTCGAGTGCACATTTTATTAGACACTCGACAGAAATAATAAGGAATGCATGCAATCTGCGAATATCCAGCAAGGAAAGTAGTTGTCCAAATGGTCTCCCGTAATGATCGCGAGTGTCCGGCGGCGCGCTTCGTACGGCGCTCTCGGTAGTCTCCGCCGAGATAATGGCGCTTGTCGCTGCCAAATGGAGACTCAACGTTGACGCAGCAGGTTTCACGTCTCTGCTCTGTAACATTTTGTACTCTTTGGTAAAACAGCTTTTTAATTCAATGAGCATATGATAATAATCCATATAGTTCAATAATATTTTTGTGGAACGGTCGGTCAACTGATATCGAAGATCCTCCTATAAATAGAACCTATTTAGGTTCGACCGAGTCAGTACCACCACCACACCTATTATGCTGTGAAGCAGCATCGCGAGTTGTGTTTCAGTCTGAAGGGTGTGGGTGTCGACACGCTTTGGATAAAGCTCATTCCTCAGTAGTAGCAATACAGCTGTGACCGATCTCGAAATCGATAATGGTCTAATTCGAGGTCGGTTACAGTTTTTATAGGTTGCAACGATCACTCAACACCAGGTGAATTGCATGCCCATTTGCTACTCTTATATCTATTTAAAAAAATGTAAACTAAAGCAGCTTCTAAAACACTTAATAAAATTAAAAACATTTAATCGTCATCTTACATTGCATGCGTTGTAAACAAACTCTTTCGACATTTTCTATGATCGACCTGAAAAACTTCCTACAACGTCATTTATCGAAGATTACAAAAAATATCATTTTTACACCAAAACGTTAAACGACTGAAAATACGATAGATAGCTTTGGATATACTCGCTCGAATTAAAGCTCATAATTGTTCGTAGCGCGACCACCACAAATGTTGCTCCGAAAGTGATACCTCTCACTTCATAATCCCTTTTTACAAGCAGTCGTAAAACTATAATAAGACCTTGGGAGTTACGACAGTAGCAGCCGCGCGCGGCCCGGCGGCCCTAAGTGTTCGATGTAAGGGTTTTAGAGGATTCATTGAGATTATGTTTTACGGCGCTATATTTTTTTTAATTTTTATCAGTTTTTATTGCTAGTCTATATCCACGGAAAAGCACCGCTATTAAGGCCGCTTGTACGGTGAGGACGGGCTGCTAGACAAAGATGGATGTTTCGTATCTTACATTAAGTGCTACATTACAGAGCTCATAAAAATTTACCAATGACTTATTGTTAAAAAATATTTTTAAAATGTGACATTTGAATGTATTTTATTATAATTAACTGTGTGTTATGAGCTCTCTACAGCAGTCGACGACCATAACAAACCTCAAACGTGATCATTGTTCTGTTCGGGGTCGGACAGCTGCGGTGCTCCCTCCGACGACAATAATTTTATTTATCGCCTCATTTTTTTCAGCGCCGGCAGCGGTTTTTTTTTTCAAACTAAAATAAGTCGCTTCACAGCTGAAACAGTTAAGCTGGCAGTAATTTCCCGAACGACCAAATTCGTTCGGGAAATTAATTTGATATTAATTTATTAAGATATTTTAATTTGTACGATAATTTAATAAGAACGCTTTTATTATGGGTGTAACCAAGTAAAACAGAGAGACTTATAATGCAATTTGCCATCTTAAAGAAAGATACAAAAGATGATGAAACGGAGCGCCATTAGCAGCGGTTGTGACATAAGCAGAACTATGCGCGAGCTGTTACAGGTGCTTGAGACTTCGATGATCATTTAAAAAAATCTGCGTTAATAATTGTATTTGAAGATTTAATTTATTATTAGCAGCATGCACTGTTAGTCTTTGCTTGCTCGTTTTCTTTGTGTTATTTTTCATTGTATAAGAATCCTATGTCATTAGGCATGGCTATAGCACTTGGAAACCCCCAGGAGGAAAGTTATACCATAACTTGCGTGCTTGTAGTATAAACGAACGCTCCAGCCGAGCAATACTGGACTATCGCCACCAGCTGATGTGACGGGAACGTCACAGTGCCACGCCTGCAGCGATGTAGGTACGGTGGCAGAAGCTCTAACAATTCCCCGGCGCACTCGCCATTATGAAGTCGGTAGGGCACACAAATGCCTAGGCATCCATCCGCTTCTCAGCAGAGACTGATTCTAAAGAAAGATTATTATTTGCTTATGTTTTTATGTACTTCTTTAAATTAATATTACTGTTTACATCGTTTTATTTAAAACTCGAGGCATATTTTCTTATTCGGTGGCATAAGATTAGCTTCATTTCCTTTCGAAGTATTTTAATGCAGGTTGTAAAGATGTTCACTATTATACAACAGTAAAGGCGTCAAATTAATGAAATATGTAACTAAAGTAACATTTTTGTTGATTAGTGTATTTCGATCTCCAATATACTACGTAATTATAAACGTGCAGGTTAGTGTTGAGAATGATTAGGTAAGCTGTGCTCGTAAGTCATGTCAATGTGAAGCTGCATATGTTCATGATGCATTCAGTACGTTTTTATAATATGGTGATAAGATTATAAGATCGGTCGATATCGTATTCCATGTAACATTTATGGAAGCGGATATCCTGCGTGGACCTGGACGCACGGTTCCAGAGGGATCCCCGCGTCAGTTTGGCACATCGTGCACTATAAATTATGATTTATGCATATACGCGTGCGTGCTCGTTGAGGCCGAGTGATGAGGTCTACGTGTATGTTACAGTCTGTAAGAATGTATAGGTACTCGTTCACGACGTGCCCTCAAGGCGACATTTTGTTCAGAAATCGATAGTCAAAAATAAAAAGGAAGTACGAGCACGTTTACAATGTACGAGCGTACGTGATTTATAACGTTTGGTAATAATTGTAAATAAATTCTTGCATTAACCTTGAGTGCGAGCGATTCGCCACAATGACTGTACCTCGCGAAAGTCGACTCAAAGTCAAGTTCAAGGTTGCCGTGCAGCTGCCTCGATTGAGTAATGTACGTAATTATACACTGGCTCTTGCCACTCGCGTGGAGATCGTTGCCATTATCTACGTTACTTGTCGTGTTAAGATTACTTTATGATTTCATTGGGCTCTCAGATACGGATACATACGAGTGTATGTCTGAGCTACATAACAATCCACGCTATCTCGGCGACAGCCGCCTACATAGAGAACAGATACAGCTCATCGTTTGCTATTAACGTACAGAGGAGTAGAGCCGTAAAATATGAATCGGTTTTTATTTATTTGTTCTCTGATTTTGAAAAAGAGTGATACAAATGTAGTACTGAAAACGATAAACACTACACCATATACTACACTATAATAATACATTAATATAATATTTGTAAATGTATACACTGACAACGATAATCAGCTATTATCTCACTTACGATAAAGTATGTGGCACAAATATTGAAATAAGTATGTAATACTAGGTACCGCATCCATACTCAAGCCGCCGCTATCACAGCATGTGACATTTTGACAAATGGCGAATCGTTGCAAGCTCGACCGAGTTCAAATTAGCATGATTAGTACCCATCACTACTTGTAAAGAAACAATTTACGTTATATTTACTCGTATTTATTTAAATGCGAGGAATTGTGGAGCCGAGCTATCGAGGCGGCCGTCGCGCTGTCTGCCGCGCGACAGACCCTCGCACGATGTCGCCGAAGCGTGGAAGATCAAGCGGATATTCCAAAATTGAGACTTTTAACTTTTAAAGTTAATATTAAAATAAACCTTTTTTTAAAATTATTAATAAATTGAATAGAATTACGAGGAACGAGACGTTAATATAAAAATAATGTTTTTTTTTAAAGAATAATAATTAACTGCTTGATTGAGATCATATGACGGGGAATACTAAATGTATTATTAAATTTATTAATTTTTCTAAATCTGTTTTTTTAAATTGTTCTTATTCCTTTTTACGAGTAAGAATTAACGATGATTATTATCGTTTTGTTTCAAGGAGTATGTTCAAGTAATATAAAGAATGTCATTTTAAACACAATGTGGTTTTTGATGTTCAAAACGTTCACAGTAATGCGACTTCAAAAAAGTTATCAAAGGGGCTGTTTGGCGTCAGTCAGAGAACACCGGGCGACCTCAAACTGAAAGCGTCGTTTAGGCATTTACATCTAGTCCACCGATGCATTGTAGCCGTGCGACAGAGTATGATGCAGGTCGTCTCTCGTGTGGGCCTGAAAGACCCGTGTGCTACAGCGGCTTGATTTTAACGGTTTGAAACGATCGCCGGGCCCGCACGTCGGCGAGTGTGTGCACGCAGCAGTGCCACGTGCACGTACTCGTACAGAGTCGGCCGCTAATAATAATCGGCCCGTCGCGTCGGTTTACCCCCGCTTATTGAATTTTTCCACGCCTGTGCGCCCGATAGCGCTAATGTGGCCTAGGATTCACTTGTCAAATACGCAGATATTAACTCTGCGAGCACCGGCCTGGACGTACTTACTATGAACAAGTTGTTTTATTGGTTCATGGTTTACTGTTTCATGGTCCTATTTATCGGGTACACAGTAACGAGTAGGTGGATCTTGTGGGTCGTATCAGTCTATTTTTGGTGTCATGAAATTGCACCGTAGTAAAATAAGCAGTGAAGGAATCTTCTAAGAAACTTACTCCGCTATTTCTGCTGCCACAGCGTTTCGTATGTATATCTGTAAGCTACGGAAAATTCACATATTATTTTACGAACTGTAGACCGAGTACCTATTACTTAAAATATGTAGTTATTAGAGGCGCGCTTTTCGCTGGGGCTTAATAGGGACTGTTGTCCTATTGGAGCTTTGTCATGTATACGGCACCAGTGTCGCCATTCATGAGAACCCGGTTGGAGCGTGTGTTAGAACGCCGGTGTTCCCTACCTGGCGTTCCAGTGTGAAGAGTATGGATGCTTTAGTAGTAGCTTCGCATTTGAAACAGTCGATTGTCTACGAACAGGAGTAGCCACGTTACATCAGGAGCACTGCACGCCCTTTTCCAAGTTTTATATCGATAAAAGAAAAACATTTTTTTACAGTATAAGTTACTCTTCATCGCAGGTAGCTCGGTGTGACGCCATCGGCACTGGGTGCGTTAGTAGCGTATGTTGCACTAGGTAGGTCTTGAACTCTGCCCTCGGCATACATAATTTACTACAGAAACTCATTAGTCCATGACATTTCAGGGTTAAAACTGCAAACCCGGTAATAATAAACGCCAGCCTGACGCACTCAGGCGCTGCACACGATGCACTCCACCCGAATACTCCGGCTAATCTTACTCTATATGTAAGATCACTCCATCTATCCATTCACATCTACTTACATTTCTAAAAATTAAACCAATTAAAAAGAAAAAAAAACATCAAATTATTCATTTATTCGGACGAGATACCATGGGCATCCACGGATTAGGGGCAGTTCACAATTGTCAGTGCAGTGTGAACACAATCCACCGCGTCGTTCGAATACGGTCTGTACGGTAACTACATCCGTCGGGCTAGTGTTTGCTTGTCGTGCTTCGTTTTTCTAGTAAATTGAAAAAAAAACTTGTCTCCATTTGAACCAAACGCCGCGCCGGGCAGTTCTCGCATCGCTCTGTTTCCAGTTACTCGATAGGAAGACCTTTCCAACCTGTTGTATGTGCAAATTAAAAAATCATTTGTTCCATTTGAGCTCATTGCAGCAACTCAAATGTCATAAGTAACTAGCTATCGGAATTAAAATGTCAAATTACTTGTGCAGACGTGTTCGTGGAAATACGCGTCTTCCACTTGCCATGAACTTATGACATAGAAGTAAATATGTCGCCGAGTGAGAAGGTCGTAAGCGAACTGACGCTAAATACCGACTTTCTCACGTAAATGCTACAGAAGATTACATTGAAAGTAGTAAAATAAGATAACCAGCGTAATAGAGATGTCGTTTATGTAATTTATGTGCAAAACTTAAGATAAATTGCTTTTCT
>DWHE01000374.1:0-10719 GCA_018247495.1 Satarupa nymphalis | reverse complement strand
TTTTAGAGTATTCATAATATATGTTACCTAAGTAGGTGTATAAATGGCATCCATGTTTTAATAGTAAGATTGATCAATGTTGTTTATGTTTTACATTCCCTTTGAGCTTCTTACTATTTTTAAGCCTTTTGTATGCTCATTACACCTATGTGCAATACAATAGCTGAATAATAATAATTACGAAGCCTATGTAAACTTATTACTTACCATTTTAAGTATTTGTTGTTAAAGATTACCACAATTTGTGAATCATTAATTCCTATTTATGTTTTAATGACTTAAGTAAATAATAAAGAAACGTATAACTATATTGTAATTTACCAAAGCTCTCTTCATGAAAATATTTTAGCGGAAATCCTTAGTTTTAGAAGAGCTTTTGAAGGATTTAAGGACAAGTTCTCTTAAAGAAATTTCATGTATCACTAACTTTGTATTAAAATATAAAAGTGTTAAAATTATATGTTGCGAGCGCGTAAATTACTTTTAGTGAGTTCTTGTATACTATGATAATAAGTCGCCTTCCGAGCGTTTTGAAATAACGAGTATTCTTATTTATATGAAATAGATTTGTTTTTTTGTGTTTTTGTTTTGTTTTGTTTTGTTTTATAAAACAACTCGTGACTACACGAAGATTTTGATGCAGCCCGTATCTATGCATTAATGATGTCGACCTCTCCCGTGGTGCCAATTAGAGATAAATGATCAAACATAATCTACAGGTTAACAGTCAATTTAAATATAAACCAGCGGTAACCTCTTACTATCTCAAATGGTGACCTATACATTTTTACAACCAGTACCAGGCCTTAATCAAATTTTATATCGACTGAGCGGTTGCCCGCGACTTTTCTCGCGTTGCATAATACTATAAGTTTTCAGTAGTCTATGCTCATTTTAAAAATCGAGCTATCTCTATTCAATATGTAATTGGGTATAAAAAAGGTAATAAACGACAAACACTTTTACTTTCTCATACAGCGACTTTCAAATTTATAATATTACAATATTCAAGCGTGGATATAGTATTACCACGTTGTTTCAATCAGCCAACCTATATATGTGTACATAAGAGTAATAAAATGTTCAACAGGAAATTATCCTTCTTCAAAGTATGATGGTTGCTGGTTAATAGTTAAAATATAAAAAAATCTGTCAATGAATATTCTTTAGTAAATCGCCAATGTATTATGGCGTATATGTGTAGATTGTTGGTTCAGACCAATTACTTACTAGATAATATTAGAAATTACGTACTTCAGTCAATAAACATTTTGACTCATGTTTAAGATAGATTTGATAGGTATGTCATGTATTGTACGGTGTATTTTTGTTTTTACGATGTAATCTCAGAATTATAGTTACCTTTGAATGTTTTTAATATATATTGTATGATAATTTAAAATAGTTTAAATATTTAATTACTTATATAAATATGATGCAAAATAAAATATTTGTTGAAATTGTTTTTTTTTGTGTTAATATTATTTTTTAAAGATCTTGTGTTACAGACATTGTGATTTAGATTAAGATGAAGATTATAATGTATATGAATATGACTCGGCAAAGCCCCAAAATTTCAAAGTTATGAAATATTAAATATTATGAGCAAATTGATAAAAGCATTTTTTTAACCTACCTCCTATTTGTTGTTAACAACATTTAAAGGTTGTTTTAATAATTTGTTTCATACCATTATCAACAATTTAGAAAAAAATAGTAGTCATGTTAAGCCCTACACAGATACTTTCAAAGCGCTATGTTATATATGTATAATATGTAGTGTATGTACGTATGTGTGTCGTACAAGTCAGCCTCAGACCACCAATCGATAACATTTTACGTATCAACATGGTTTATAATAATCAAATTGCATTTGTTTAGGACTGCGTCAAATGAATTGTTAATGGAACCAATTTAGTGAAGTTATTTTTGACATATAAGTTGTTTTCATTAATAAAACCTAAGTATTATTTTATACGTATAGTAATAAATAAAACAATTCTCTTGATATTTAAATATTTGATACTAATTGACTTCATAATTTTTTCTTAGGACAGATTTTAGACAAAAACTTTCGGAGAAATTTTTCGCTGATATTCCCGTGTAAATTGTCCATCTTGAATGAACTTGATCATCACGGACAAAAAAAAATACGAGGAACAGTTTAGTCTTCAAAATCAAAGTAATTCACTGTGACGGCAACAGATGGCAGATTAAAAATATAATAACTTAGTGTTTTTTTTATAAGGTTTAGTAAAATAGATTACACAATAATCCATTATTCGCAATTTCCTGATAATGTTACCATAAATCATTAGTTTTACAAAGAAGAGAATTTGACATTGAACATTGACAAATTTACAGTACGCCAATTTCAAAACAAATATTATCGCTTGTGACTTTTTAATTTTCATAGTAACTGACCTATATTTTTAACTCTAAGCCGTTTAATTTCTCATATACATAAACCAGTGCATGTACCCATTTCATATTCGTAAGCACATTTGTAACATTGTTTAAATTTTCTCTAGGACAGACTTGGCAACACTGACCGAGCTATAAAATTGAAAAATTCCTCATAGATGCGTGTTTGTTCTGTAGTGTGTTGAAGTTCATTTTCTTAAAATTTTACTGTGCATATAACTTTTAAATAATGATTTTAGTCTTTAGACGAATAACAATCGATTATTATTAATTGTAACTGTTAACTAAAACCACAAATAATTATAGAACTCATTCAAGTAAAGATCTGCGTCTAGCGCAAATATGGCCGTCCTGCAATGAATCAGTGGTCAGTGATATACTAGTTATTTCATGTCAGTATGCAGAATTTCAAAATGGAACTTCGAGTTGGTAATAAGTATCGGTTGGGACGTAAGATTGGCTCAGGATCCTTTGGAGACATTTACTTGGGTGAGTACTGATTAAGATTATTGTAAACAAAGAAAGATGGTTACTTCATTCTAGGCCAGCTGCGTTTTTTTTTGTTTCGAAATAGTTAAATCTCTGTTCTTTATTAACAATAACTTGCTAAGGGAAGTTCAGTTTTGAATTTGTATATTTTTAATTAAATTTGACAAACTAACAATGAAAAAAGTTGGTCTGATAGTTGAACTAGTCAATAACATGTGGTTGCGTTCTCGATCTGGTTTGTTATTAATCAAATTCAATATTTACTCGTTGTATTCACGAAAATTCTAACAAACGAGTTCTTAATCAATGCACTAAAAAAAATGTGATCTAAAAAAAGTAACCAGTGTCAAACTATTACGTCGAAAATTACACCATGACGACAAGGACATTTGATAAAATTTCCAAGCTGCAGACATTTATCTTGGCTAAAGACTTTGGTAATAATAAGAATCGTAATACTTTTGAAATTTTTTACTTCTGTCTTAGTTAAATAATATATTTGTTTCATGTTCCACCTACATTAAATTTCAATTTGTGTACTAAAATAATCAAAAACAATCCATATATAAGTAACATGATTGTTTTTGGAGCAACTTGATTGAAAATGCTCTTTGCCTATCCTAGTTGCAGAGAGAGTTCAATACCCAGCAGTAATCCACTGTATGAATATCGGCCATATTCAGAATCTATCCTAATGATACTCCTAAAGTAATGTTATAAACATTAATATATATACCAAAGGCCAAGACAGTAGTTAAGTACCATTTTCTCCACTGTTAGTCAATTTTTTTTTGGTAGCTATTTACAAGTTTTAATGTTACCAAAAAAAAAATTACAAACTGTTTTTTTCTTCTATGGATTTTGAATAATGATTGTAGGTAAATATCAATCAATGTGTGAACATTTGTCATTGTTATTCTATGTCTTGATGTTTTGCTTATCAACATTGCAGGAACGAACATTGTGACAAAAGAAGAAGTAGCTATCAAATTAGAATGTATAAAGACAAGACACCCTCAGTTACACATAGAAAGCAAATTTTACAAAGTCATGCAAGGGAGCAGTGAGTATACTAATAACTTACTACAAATAATACAGTGCAATGGTAACTTACTTTTTAAAGTTTAACCTAAATATTTACCAAAACCACATTTCCATAAAGGCCAGAACATTTATGGTGTCATTATATTTATATTAAAAAAGGAAGGAAACTGTAATATTATTTAGTAGTTGCAATCCCCAATTTTACTTTTATGGAAAATTATCAAATTAAAATAAGGTCTGTATTATTCTGGAATAGAGTAGCTTTCTATTAGTACTAGATTTTGTTCTTTGTAATTAATTTGGTTGTGCTAGATATTAAACCCACATTATCCAAATATTAGATATTTGTGTTTAAAATAATTATTCAACAACTATTCATTAATTTTTTATCAGAGTATTACATTTCTTCATTGATTCATAGTCTGATATGTCTACAATGCAATTTATATATGCCACTGATTTAATACACATTCTTATACTCATAACTAATACTAAATTAATGACTTGATCATTATTCTTTATATTTATTAGGAATTAAACAAGTTTACTTATAAGATACCAACATCTCTATGTAAGGTAATTTTGCAATTAAAACTCTATGATATGATATTTCTGTATCATAAAAATACTTCTTATGAATTTACATTTCATTCAATTATTTATTTTAGATGTGGCTATTATTTGTTGCATGTACAGCTTGCCCAAAATAAATTTTGAATCACTAAACTTTCACTATGTTCCAAGGTATGCTTGGCAGTATGGAGTGTTTAAATATAAGATTAGTTTTCTGACAATTGTCATTCAATATTAAAATGTGGATATTCAAAAAAATATAGAACAGGACTTTTAAAATTATATTATAACAATACATTGTAGCAAACTGTCAAATATATAACTGAAAAATTTAAAGCCATTAAGTGTGACTAAATATTTTTTCCTATTACAGTTGGAATTCCTGCAATAAAGTGGTGTGGCTCGGAAGGAGATTATAATGTTATGGTAATGCAGTTACTAGGCCCCTCTTTGGAAGACCTGTTTAATTTCTGCTCACGCCGTTTCTCCCTTAAGACTGTGCTTCTTCTCACAGACCAACTTATTTCTCGCATCGAGGATATACATTGCAAAAGTTTTATCCATCGGTACGTACAAATAGCACATTATGCACACCTACTACATATTGTCATGGCAGTTTCACTGACACTGTAGGTCATTTACGGTTCAAGATAACATGTAACCTTTATAAATATAGGTATGATTATATCCTTAACTATGTATATTTATTGTATCAATGTATTTAGAGAATGTTTATAATTTATTTATTTCAATAAAAATGATCTTAATTTTTTAACTTGAATATGGTACTAACAAAAAACAGATCAAACTTTTTAATACATATTTTTACACACTTTATTGTACATAAAAAAAAACTTGTCTAAATTTGTATTTAAATGTCTGTTAACTAATCCTTGATCTGCTGCTCTTAAAACGAAGTTTTATAATTGGCATTTTGTTAATTGACAGTGCTTAACTTACAAAATGTCAAATAGGTTAAATAAAATAGATTTATAACATTTCTCTTACAGTATTGCAATTAAATAGAACAAATTTTTTAATTGAAGTTTATAATTTCCTAAACCAAAACAAAGTAAGTTCCAGATGAGATTAACAAATATAAATTAAAACCTTCACTGAAACACGCTGCATCTTATGGTATAAGTTTCATGTCTGTTTGTAGGTTTTTCAGTTAGGCCATACATAAACATTGTCACATATATTTGTATAGAATATATTGATAATTAAAATAAAACAGATACAAAATATGTTTTACTATTCTAGTAGTTAATACACTCAAGTTGAACTTGCAAATAAATAGAATTATTGGATGCCTGAGATGGATTAAAAATATCAATATTTGTATGACCTTCAATTGGATGAACTCTTTTATTTCATTATATTCTTATTCTTTTTTCACAGGGATATTAAGCCAGATAATTTTTTAATGGGCCTTGGTAAGAGAGGCAATTTAGTATATATAATAGACTTTGGTCTCGCTAAGAAATATAGGGATCCTCGAACTCTGCAACATATCGATTATAAAGAAAATAAAAATTTAACAGGTAATATTTTGATACTTTTTAAAAATGATAAATGATTTAAATTAACATAACACAAATCGGTTCTGGAGTGCTCCATTGTGTCCGTTAGTGTTACTTTTGTGTTTAGAAATCACATTTGAAATAATTACATGTGTGATTCAATGTAATTGTAATGATGCTAACAAATGCTTTGTTCCGTTTTGAGGTTTTTTTTTATTGATATAAGAGTAGCAAATGGGCATGCACTTCACCTGGTGTTAAGCGAACGTTGCAACCCGTGACAACTGTAACCAACCTCAAATTGGACCATTCTCCATCTCGAGGTCGGTCACAGCTGCGTCGCTACTCCTGAGGACTAAGTCGGTCGCCTCATTTATCTAACGCGTGCCGCCACCCACACCCTTCAAACTGAAACACAGCTCGCAAGAGTTGCTTTACAGCAGAAATAGGTGATGGTACTGACCCGGTCGAACCTGGATAGCTTCTACCACCCTTGAAAGTAAATTGTTTAAAGCAATATAATAACGTGTTTCACTTTGTCGATCTGCAGGTACAGCTAGATACGCTTCGATCAACACGCATTTAGGGATCGAGCAGTCTCGACGCGACGACTTGGAATCACTCGGCTACGTGCTAATGTACTTCAACCGCGGCAGCTTGCCTTGGCAGGGCTTGAAAGCGGGCACCAAACGACAGAAGTATGAGAAAATATCCGAAAAAAAATTATCAACACCTTTCAACGAATTGTGCAAAGTATGTAAGAATTTTAATACTAAATATTTTATATTTTATCGGTATTCTAGGTTACCTATTAATACCTATCTATATCGTTATGCAAATTTTACATAATTATGTGAATTTTGCAGTGAAATGCGCTTTGAATCTGCGTATCTGTGTGGTTTGATTATGAAGCAACCAGATCGTTACTCACGCGCACCAAACGAGATGACGGTTGTGTTTACTATTGACGGCGAGACCACTTTCAATCTGCCATCAACTCGACCATAAACTGTCGCCTTTTCTAACAGTTATTACAATAAAGGAATCGTGTCTGAATATAAAATATTACGATTGTAAGCGATCTAATACATCCAAGTTAAAATCATTGCTTATTATTTTGGCCGATTGTATGACGATTAGAAAGTTTGTTGAGCAAGTTACTTACTTCAGTATTGTTGCGAATTACGTGTATTTTTAAGTTAGTGTAGCTGGATAAGTTGGCTAAGGGACGGGTAGCCATAATAGATCGCAGTGATTAGTGTTAATTAACGAAGGTTAAACAAGTCCTTGTATAGATTGTTTAATACAGTAATAGTAATACATATGGAATACAGGTGGGATCAAGTGATAACCGTGTAAGTTGAATTCTTATAAGCTGGGGTTAAATTATTTATATTCAATTATACGTTCTCTTGCCCTTTTCGCAGTTCATCTGTAGTCGGCGCAGTATGTTTTCTTTTTCCATTCATCTCTAACACGTTATCTAATCATTCACTCCCTTTTCTTTCATATTCTCCTTCACGCGATCCATCTCTTCTTTGGTCTTTTTTTTCCTGTCCATCCATCTACAGAAACATATATATTATATTCAATTGTGACCAGCCCTTGTCCAGAGACTAAATGAAACAATGATGTATAGTAAACGTTTGACAGTAGCTACTAGAAGCTTTACAATTTTACAATATGAAATAGCTCAAAAATTGTATATTGTGTTATTTTGACTTAAAAAACGTTATAAAATCTAACAACGTCATTTGACGAGTTAGTTTTTTGTTCTCCCCCGTGGTTTACTCTTAGCACAATACATTTTGTTATTCCTAACTCCGTAGAATTTTTCTTACATCATATCGATTTTTCGAAATAATTATAATACTATTAATTAAACTGTGGACTACTGTTAGATTTGCAATCGTAATTTGACCGACTAACTGAACTCCTCTGATTATGTGAATCCAGCAATTAATAATAATAATGCTCAGCTAGACGCATCGCATAACTCCGGATTTGCATAAGGCAGGTTACTACTGTATTGTGATTATTTAAAAAAAAATTATAGTAGTTCTTTATAAGTTAAAGAATTTTTAAAATTGATTAATTACGGCCCGCTACCAAAAATGTCTTAATAATCAAGCTAAGACAACTCAATAATTTAAGCTTCTGTATCCTTTAAGTGTCATTTTTGTAAGTAAGGCTGTTATTCACCATGTTTTAATCTATTGAGTGCGACCCCTAACAACTGTAATGAACATCATATTGGACCATTGTCCTTTACGTAGGTAGGTTTGTAGGTCACATATGCGTTCTTACTACCGACCTCCACATCCTACCTACTGTGTGGACCAATAATAGGTGTAGTGGTTATACTGATCCTTTTGGCATATCTCGGGGGCGCATATGGGTCTCTTCAAGTTGGGCACAAAAAATTGCTTTCATCCAAAGCGAAAACAATACGGTTGCGAATCATCCGGCGCCGCTATCCATAGTCTCCATTTTCTAGGTTACTTATAAAGAAAAAATGTGACTTGACCGCAGAACCATCCGATCGAGTTCCAATTGTACCTCAAGTACTGTCGACGGCTCCGCTTCGAGGAGCGCCCCGACTACGCCTACCTGCGCCAGCTGTTCCGCACACTCTTCCACCGACAGGGTTTCACGTACGACTACGTGTTCGACTGGAACATGCTGAAGTTCGGTGAGTAGCGACGCCGCGCCATGAAGCGCCGACAGACGATACACTTTATCGCGACTCTGACCGCCTATAAGAAAACACGATTCCATTCATATTTCAATACGAACTATAAATTCTGGTGGGGTTAATTGTCCGAAGGTCGCTCTCTTAGCGAATATCCATGTCATATAAGGAACCTATATGCAAATTTTGGATAGTTCTAGTTGTTTTCGCGTGCTTTGTTTGTTATATGTTTGAATTAGTGAGTTTGTTCTTTCGATACATTTTATCTATGTATATATATAGGATGAGAAATATACTTAACTAATACAGATAGTTATTTGCTTCTTTGTCCATTTAATATATATTTTTAAATAAGTATCTAAGCTTTAGACTATTTTTTTTATAATATATAGATACAATTTATGTATTAATGATATGTAATGAACATAAACCAGTATGTAAATGACTGCGTCTCGTATTATGCTTCAGGAGCCCAGCGTGGCAACTACCAATCTGTTTCAAGAGACTTAGACAAGGTACTTAGACGTTACGGCCAGACAACGGATCAACAAAATAGTAAGCAGCATTTGTATAATTTTATTTTTAATACCAATTTTTTTAATTTTAGTTGCTAATAGTATTAGGCTTAGGGTGTCTTTTCAAATTCGGGATCTTCATATGACTGCTTGGATTTTCCTTATCAACGTTACAATCGCTTATGTAACACTCAATCGTGTGGATGGATGCGGGTTGTTCCTAGTAATCGCTTCCGATATTCGGGTTCGATTCCCGGTGGTGGTCGCATAACTGTTTCTTCGTGGTAAATATATCTATAAAGCATAGAACATAGAACGTCAAAACTAATCTAGAGTATTTAAAGGGGTGCATACTCTGCTTGCCTCATGGATCGATAGACAATTACATACATTTTATCTCATTTTCTCAAGGTAACCATAGATAAAGGGGATAAAAAAGTATGATTACAGGCATTTCAAATATGGATAAATAACCTGGAAATATATCTATTTTTAAGCAGAAAATGGAATGGGTCACGTATATTCCTGTATAGAAACCAAAACCATATAGGTGTTATGACAAAGCATTTTTTCTATAGTGTGTAATTGTCGATGCTCTTGTGACAGTGCGTTAAGGCAGTTTTCACATTTTGAACTGGAGCGCAGCAAACTGAACACTGTAGTCGATCTGCGATAAAGCTATTAGTTAGTTAAATAGCGCAAGATATTAAATGGACAGATATGAGGCCGTGACACCAATAATGGTTTAATGAGGTTATTTGAATAGTGTATCTGGAATTGTCTTTATTCTCGGCCTCTGTTGACAGTTGACGGATGATAGACAGTAGTTGACAGATGGTAGAACTTGTGTACAATTTGCTAGCCGTGGTATAATTGTCCAGCAGTCACATATTCCCCTAACATTCCGCAGTCCAATTTGTTTCTGCGCTTCTCTTTGAAGAAGTATTCTGAAGTCCATAACCAAGGCACGAGGGATCACTGTCTTTCGTTTTTTCATAAATTTACTTATCGGTAGACTTAGTGGTGGTAGAACCCATCCAGGTTCGACCGGGTCAGTACCACCACCACACTTATTTCTGCTGTAAGCAACTTTTGAGAGTTGTGTTTCAGTTCGAAGGGTGTGTGTGCCGGCACATTGGATAAATGAGGCGATCAACTTAATCCTCAGGAGTAGCAACGCAGCTGTGTCCGATCTCGAAATGTACAATGGTCCAATTTGAGGTTGGATACAGCTATCATGGGCTGCAACGATCACTTATATGCTTACCCGTTTGGTACTCATATAGCATTAAAAAACAGGTGTTGATGCAGGAGACATGTTAATAAGACCTTTTTATATATTTATATTATGTAGATGACCTGGTGTACTTCGTATCACCTATATATATTTGTACTTTTAACATAACGCCATCTATTGGATACTTACTCAATCCACCCGATGAATTACCTACACCGCCAT